>JBAMJV010004802.1:0-90000 GCA_037951105.1 Echinarachnius parma | reverse complement strand
CTTCAGACAAAATATACAGGCACATACATCATAACACAAACAATAGTACCTAAATATAAAGAAAACGGTGTATATTAGTCCAATTTGGTAGCCTCTTCGACAATTACATGCGCCAGTATACTTTTTTCTTTTTTTTTTTTACCCTCCCAAATATTGGGGGGGGGGGGGGGGGGGGATGATAATATAGGCCATCCCCCCCCCCCCACCTCAAATATTGGGGGGGGGGGGATATATCCCCCCATCCCCCCCGTGATCGACGCCCCTGGGCACAACCCTCAGGTGAGGAATTGTAGAAATTTAGCGCAAAAACAATACCGTGTAAAGACATAACAGGGATACAGAGGATAGGCGCACTTTGGCGGATATACGTCGAATCTCACGAAAGCCGAGTAACACTCATAACTAAAGCACTAGGTAGCTCTACGAGAGATTTCAGTGCCACTTATTGTGTCCCCCCTCCCAGGGTAGGAAGCTTTTGCATTTTGGGGCTTGAAATTGTGCAATCTGGAGCATACCTAAGACATCAATTTCACGTTTTATAAACTTGTTTCTGAGTTACCGTGTTATAGATAAACACAATTAATGAAATCAAGTTTGCAGAAAACCAAAGGGCGGATTAATATACATGTTCAAGGGAATGTGCCAGATAATGACCTAGAACATGCCTAGAGCAGGAAACAAGGCCGCGTACATTGTTCCGGAAGTGGTGAACGCGCAATCAGATGTTTGTTTTTGTTTTACTTGGGCTCTCAACTTGTGGCATAGTGTGGTTGGACTGATTGGGGGCGGTGGCAGACACAATTATTAGGGGCACACGTTATGTAATTCTCCTTATATTTTTTGATATCCCCGTTTGTTTTTGTTTTAATATTATTATTAGGGGCACGTGCCGACAGCCCCCGGTCGCTACGCCACTGATTAGTCTGTAATGTTTAGGCATTCATGTATTATATTGATTAATCTCACTTCAGACAAAATATACAGGCACATACATCATAACACAAACAATAGTACCTAAATATAAAGAAAACGGTGTATATTAGTCCAATTTGGTAGCCAGTATACTTTTTTTTTTTTTTTTACCCTCCCAAATATTGGGGGGATGATAATACAGGCCATCCCCCCCACCTCAAATATTGGGGGGGATATATCCCCCCACCCCCCCCCCCCCCCCCTCCCTTGATCGACGCCCCTGGGCACAACCCTCAGGTGAGGAATTGTACAAATTTAGCGCAAACACAATACCGTGTAAAGACATAACAGGGATACAGAGGATAGGCGCACTTTGGCGGATATACGTCGAATCTCACGAAAGCCGAGTAACACTCATAACTAAAGGACTAGGTAGCTCTACGAGAGATTTCAGTGCCACTTATAACACCAACCCCTTCACAAAGGCCAAAAGTGACCACTTAAAAAAATTAACAATAAAAGCATTCCGTTGTCGGTCAGTGATGAGTTGATCACTACCGTAATTCAAAAGTTGAAAGGAAACATTAGAGGAGACATGTCAAGACAAACGCTACGAGTAAACGGACAGTTGACCAACTGCCTGAACGGCGATCGAGTATGCTACATCGATCCTCCGACCCAACCGTTGTCAAGGCAAATCTTTGTTGCCAACCTGTTTCGTGCCAAACTCTTCTACATTGGTCAACCGGAACACACCTCAACGTGCACAAAATGCCTGGAAACGGGCCACGTTGCATTCCAAAGGAAAAACGCCGTCAAATGCAGATCATGTAAACAAACAGGTCACGTGAGCAGCAGCTGTACACTCCAGGCGCAGATCACCAATGAGCTACGTACTGCCAGATCCAACACCGAGACGCGTCATGTGAACCCGACCCAGATAGCATCCTCTGATTCAGCCACTACGACATCGAGCAACACTCATCACAACATCCTATCAGCTGATGCCAGCTTAAGCATAACAAGACCAGCGCGCGGAAACAAAGATGAAACCACTCAACCGAAAAAGCCGATAAGTCCAGTAGACATCTCCGATTTTCTCCGACAACCGATTGCAATCGCAAAAGGCGCCACAGTCAACGAGATTACCCGAAGACAGCACGATGAGAGTAACGGACCAGAGTCAGATGACGACACGTCATCAAACGGCAGCGACGACACAGAGGCATCTACACTGTCTCCAGAATATCCGACTCCACCGAAACAAGACAAAGCCGCAAAGAAGAGGAAAAGAAAGAAGCTAAAATGAAAAAAGTGGACATCTATACGATAAAAATGAAGAAGACAAAAATATAGTAAAAGAAAATAATAATAATGAAAATGTTAATGATGGAAATAAAAAAGGATGTCATTAACAATAGTATAATGCTTTTGTTCGCGATACAATGCCAGAAAGAGACATATAATATTATGATAGAAGGAACATTATACTCATTAATCGCGAAAATGTGTACAAGCGAGATACGATGATGATTAGTAACGACAAACGCAGCACCGAGCAACAACAGAAAGCGACGACGAGAGGATGCTTGTTTTGTAAATTAACTTGCACTATAATATTCAGTTCGATGTACAAGTTACACACATATATTGTTTGTGTGTGTAAACTTGATTTTATCGGTAAAATATTCAAATATTATCTCCGATTGGTGAGAATATAAACACATGATATCCCTTAACGTATGAGGATTAAGACACAGAGTTTAAAGAGGAAACATATTGTCATGGTTACACGCCCAAAAAGCAGATGTGATTATACTGCAAGAGACTTTTTGGACAAATGAACTTGAACATATGGTACAACGAGAATGGAATGGACAATGTTATTTTGATCATGGGACGAACCACTCAAAAGGTGTAGCTATTTTAGTGCACAGTAAATGCTTATTAGAAAGTAGATTAGTTACACAGGTGGTTTAAGAAAATGAAATTATTGTATTATTAATGTATATTCACCAACAAATGTTAATGAAAAAGATTTTCATTTCATTTAGACTTTTTAAAATAAGTTAAACAATTAGATACTGTAAATAAGCAATTGAGTTTTGGTGGTGATTAGAACTGAGTCCAAATCCCACTTTTAGAAACTCAAGTCGTTCATTTGTTTATAAACCAAAGAAGTGGTTTTTAAAGGTAATGGCTAAATATAATTTGATGATATTTGGAGATACATGCAGCCAACAACAACAAAAAAATACTTGGCGGCAGTTATCACTTGGCCTGTTTTCTAGATTGGACTATTGGCTAATTTCATCCTTATTACAATATTCACTCCTAAATACAAACATAAGACCCGCAATCTTATATGATCATAATGCCATATCTTTGAAAATTTAAATAAATGATAATTTGTATGGGATAGGTTATTGAAAATTAAATAACTCTTTATTACAAGATAAACTTTTTCAGGAAGGTATTATCAATATTGTACACAAATTACGGCTAGAATTTAATGGAATAAGCCAACAATTAAAATGGGAGATATGTAAGATAAACATAAAATAATTTAGTTTGAAGTACTTAAAACAAAAACAAAGTACGACAAATATATTTTTGCAACATTTGCCAAGGGAATATGCACTACCATGGGCGTCGATACTTACGTAATACCCATTCATCAGGGGGGGGATGGATGAATGGATCATCCCCCCCCCCCCCCTCCCCTGATCAATGGGTATCAATGACAGATCGACGCCCGTGTGCACTACTAAGTGAAATGGTCGATGAAAACCCTTGTTAAGAAATTATACAACAGTTACTCGTAATGAAATATGAAATAGAAAATATATATCAGAATAAATGTTTAGGTGATTTTGTAAGATCTAAAGAAAAATTAATGGAATTTTGGGAAATGTCCTCTACATATTTTCGTAAGTTGGAAAATATGAATGTAAAGAAAAAATAGATACATTGTTTATTAAAAGAAAAAAAGTGTTATCTTAGATAGAAAACATATTTTAGAAGAAATTCATTTATATGTGTCCGTGTCTTTCAGTTTGGGTATAAAGTCGCAATGGGGGTTTAGTACAGAGAGCACCAAAATCATAACAAATTGTCTTTGGCTGAAAATTTGAACTTTACGGAATTTGATACTTACATGTGTCATCTACATTCTCTGAAAATTTCATTTCCCAATTCGATTGTTTTATACCGAAAAAAAAAAAGATTTTTCTGAGCAACCTTCAATTCGGTATCGGCCTGAAACTCGGTTTATCATCGCTGGCTGTTCATGATCGATCGTGTGTGCATTGATTGAGCGGCACTTCAATTCTATGCATGCACGTGCGACGCCCGACCGCTGGTATTGTGAGCGGTGTGAGCTAGCTGAGCCCGAGCGGAAAGCGCTGTGATTGGTCAGACCCCGGTGGTGTCACTTCACACTGGTGGTGGACACGCATGCGCGTTCACAATTTCGAGTGAAAAGGGGTCTTTTTCGGATGTGAACGCGTTATTTACTTGTACGCGAAATTCCATAAATGTGACCCGTCACAGCCAGAAGAAACAGAAGTCGGAAAAATAATTTTCTGGATTTTTATCTAGTTTGGATCAGCATTATATAAGCTTTAATATGATATAAAAGTTGTATTATAGTGATTCTGCAACGCGGAGTTATTGATGTTTTTCTAAGGGCAATTTCCAACGGTCTGGAAATAAAATGCAGAGAAAATCCCTCAAGAAGTTTTACATCCGTTTCGAGAGCGAAATTAGCTTTCTAATCAGGCCATACTTGAACCAGTTGCATGAGTAGAATGTGGTAGCAACCTTTATCCAATTTTCTTGAAAACTTGCATATCAGTACATATGTATGATTTACACCTTCCCTACAAAAATTGTTGAATATAATTCATGCTTTGTAGAGATATGTAAAGATTTGATCGAAATTTAAGTGATTTTGGAATGACAAACTTGGATTCAAGTACACACCGAGCACGGGATACAAAAGCGAGCACTTTTACCTAACAAAAGGGGGCACGCCTCAACGACAGCGTTACCCTAAAGAGCGTTCTTTTTTAAACAAAGGAGGCCATTTGAGTCAGTAGGTGAATAGGGATTAGAGAATATCGATGTGCGCTGACTCTTGACCGCCAGCGAGATTTGCAACTTGGCACAAAGGGGTTGTTAAGAGGCGGAGCTTAATATCGATCGTTTTTGGGAGCGAAGAATTTTGGAAAGCAAACTTTTCAAACCTTCTAAAAACATGCTTCAAAACTTTCCTTAATTTTCACCTTTCCACTTAATATTTGTACTGGAGATTGTGCTTACTGGTAGAACAAATATCAGGGAAAGGCCTGAACTAATAATATTTGTTTCGACATTTTAATGCAATTTCAAATCAATCGTGATTTCTGAGGTTCGAACTCGCGCGAATTTTGGCTCCTCTGAGAAAGACGGGACACATATATTGCCAAACTATTTCAACGAAGTTACCAACATGGGTCGTTGGGTAAATAATAAAGTTTCAAACTTTCAAACACACGACGATATGTGTGTCACATATTTTTGCATGTATTATAGTGCATGCAGGCAGGTACGAGTATACGGAGCTAATAATTTATGCGGAGAGTGGGGACGATAGGACGCGAGCTCATGAATATATAATTACTTCGGCACTGTGAGATTTTGTAATATGAGTTGAACTCTTAACCTCCAATACCTTTAGCACTGGACTGGGGGGGGGGGGGGGGGGGGGGAAGCAGCCAGCTCGGGGTAGCAGCCAATTCGGGATAGCAGCCATCTAAGCGGGCAAGAGCGAACAGGGTTACAAATAAATTCCCCACAGTCCAATCTGGACTACATGAATATTCGTTCATGCTTATTAGTCACACTTAATGAAAGGATTTGCATCGTTAATAAGGATAGGCTGGAAATGTTGTCATTAACGATGCAAATCCTTTCATTATCTATCAATCTATGGCTTATTTATTCTCACCCGTGCATAAAGCAATGAAATCATTTAAATTATAGTAGAAAAAATGCCACAAAATGATTACACTATCATAAAATAATCTTAAATGCATGGCAAAGAGCAATTTGTTTGAATGGGAGTACTTATTCGGTCTGCTGGTTTAATTGTCGCTCTTCTTTCAAATTGGCGCAAGCCATTTTTCACACTCTGTACAAAAACAGTCAGTGTTCGCCCAAGCGTGAACGAAATTTTTTTTTTGTTAGTGGCTCTTGATGGATTAGTCAATTGGGCATCCATCGACATGAAAAAAATCTTCTAAATATATAAAAATGTAGTTTTGAAAAAAAAGTTGATACACTCTGTATAACTCGGGTATAAGTGTGATAATGCTTGGTACCATTCACCCTTACATTATTTTCTGAATATTTACAGGCCCCCGTGGATTCTATTTCATGGTTTGTCGGGTTCACCTGGCAGGTTGTGTACTGCCCAAAGTGCGAGCTCCACCTTGGCTGGTAAGATATATCTGCAAATTATCTACAATGGCTTTACGTTATTCCAGACATTAAATATGCTTCCAAATTTCTAAAGAAATAATATAAAAAAGTAATGAGCTGGAAAAGCAAGATTTGTAATTGCATCATACAATCATACGAAATGCAGTGTTTCATGAAATCAGTGTTCACACAACGGCTAACAATCCAAACATATATGTAATGATTTGTTCCATTTCAATCTGACGTAGATGAAAGGGTAACATTATTTAAAAAACACAAATTATAACTAGATGTTGAAATCGTCACTTTTGACGAATTAAGGTTATACGTATTGAAATTAAGATAATTATGATGATGTTGACTTTTCAACGCGTAATATGATGATGTTATAACATTTACTTGGCATAAATGAGGTATGAATTCGAATCAACAATTCTAAATTGTTCCGAATATTGAAAGCAAATTGGGGGTGTATGGACTTTAAACAAAGTTATGGCGGACTAAACAAAGTTTGTTTTTACCATATTTTGCCAATTTGCGTGCACGCGTAATATTGACTTTGACGGGCGTGTAAACCATTATAATGAGTCAACATTGACACAAAATATGTGGAGTGTGTTGAGGAATGTACCAGGAATGCAAAACCTGAACAAAAACGACACTATAGTACCTATTGTTGGATACTTGAGTACAGAATTCTTTTAAAGCATAACCTCAGCTACAACATATCGAAATCTGGGAGAAAATCGATGGAGAATAAGCAAGATATGGTCAAAACTCCCCTGTTATCGATTTCATAATCGATTAAAATGGGTTAAAATTCGCATTTCAACTTTAACCCTCAATATGATGACTTTATAACATTTACTTGGAATAAATGAGGTATGAATTCATATGTACAACTCATAATCTATCCGAATATTAAAAGGAAATTGGGTGTTTGTGGACTTAAACAAAATTTATTGCGGAATAAGAAAGGATGTTTTTACCATATTTTGCCAATTTGCGTGCGCGCGTAATTCTGACTTTGACGCCCGCGAACTCCATAATTATAAGACCACAATTACTAAAAAGTGATACGGTATGTTAAGAAAGGTAGAAGAATTGCAAAACATGTCAAAAAAGACGAAATTTGTATTCATCTGCGTTACGCGCGCAAATACGTGTGGCAGCCAAATCACACTTCCTATTCCTATTGTTGGGAAGTTTTGACCTCATTACTTTTTTAGCATAACCTCAGCTACAACATATCAAAATATGCGAGGAAATCGATGAATAATAAGCGAGATATGTGCAGAAGTCCGATGAGATCGATTTCAAATTCTATTAAAATCGGTGAACATTCGTATTTCAACAATTACTCGGGTTGGGGTTTTCAAAAATGGTTGATTTTTTTTTTCCATGAAGTTTCCCTAACCGGCCATGTTGCTGCGTGTTAAGGCTATGGGAAAATTAGCGCGCAGTGCGTAGATTCTCTTCTAGTTATTAAAGGAACTACAGCGTCTAGATGGCCTAATGTTCACAATTCGGCTCTCTATAAGTAATGATTCCCGAAGAAAAAGAATTAGCAGTCATTTCTCATGAAATCAATCAATTTTGGGGTAATTAGTAAATATCTTATTGTCCTGGGAACGCCCCTTTTAAATCGCCAAAATGTGACGTCATCTAAAGACCGGATTAATGAACTAAATTCTGTAGATGACGCGTCATGACGTAAGCTCATGCATTTTCAATCACACGTCGATCACGCTGCCTATTCCGGTGGCTAAATGTGGGTGGGGCGTCAACTGGCGGCTAAGTGAGATTTGGCATCAGAACATTAGTCTTAAATCACTACTGTGTTTATTTGCATGGATTTTTCTTCGGCATACCTATGTTTCAAGTCATCAACTATGGAATAAGTGTCAAAGTACGTTGTATTCTGTAGGTCCTTTAAGGTTATACGTATATCATACGTATAATTAAGGTTATACATATACATATGTATAACCTTATTGATTTCGTCAAGATTTTTAGTTTATACATATACATATGTATAACCTATTGATTTCGTCAAGATTTTTCTTCTTCTTCTTCCTCTTCTCTTATTATTCTTCCCAATTTTGTTCGTCGCATATCTCAAGATCAAACAAATCAATTGTCATGAAACTTCACATGATGATAGATCATGGTCTAACTTAGTGCAGTCAAACTTTTCAATGTCGTCACATCACTGTGACGTCATCAGGACGCCATTTTGTCAAATTTCAATAATCATCATAACTCAGTCATGCATCATTAATTTCACTTCAAATTTCGCATCAATATCAATCAGTTCAATCGTCATCTTTTAAGCTCATGCGCGTGCACTTACACTCGGAGACGCGCGCGTACGCGTCCGTCAAGTGAAAAAAAAATATTAAAAATGTTCAAAACCCCAACCCGAGTAATTTACTATAAGTTTCAGACAATTTTAAGCGTTTCAAAAAATTACGCGCGTGCGCGTCGGCGCGCGCGTATTTGCGCGCGTAACGCGAATTAATAAGAAAATTGTCGTTTTTTCACATGTTTTGCATGCCTTATAGATCCCTTAACACACCCTATCAATTTGAGTCATTGTTGACTCATAATAACGGAGTACGCGCGCGTCAAAGTCAAAATTACGCGCGCACGCAAATAGGCAAAATATGGTAAAAACATCCTTTTTTTATTCGGCCATAACTTTTTTAAAAGTCCACAAACATCCGATTTTCTTTTAATATTCGGATAGATTATGAGTTGTAGATACCAAATCATACCTCATTTATGCCGAGTAAATGTTATAAAGTCATCATATTGACAGTTAAAGTTGATATAGCGCACGAGTGTGAAAATAGGCTAATTCTGGTCAGACATGCCCTTCTCTTATCGGTCATAACTTTTTAAAAGTCCACAAACACCGAATTTTCTTGTAATATCCGGAAAGATTATGAGTTGTAGATACGAATTCATACTTCATTGATACCAAGTAAATGTTATAAAGTTATCATATTGACGGTTAAAATTGAAATAGCGCACGAGTGTGAAAATTGGCTAAGTCTGGTCAGACATGCCCTTTTCCTATCGGCCATAACTTCTTAAAAAGTCCACAAAACCCAATTTGTTTTTAATATATCTCAGTCATGAGTTATCAATTTTGATTCAAATTTGGTATCAGTATTAATCAGGTCAGTGGTCATCTTTTAAGCTCATGCGCATGCGCCTACACATGATGACGCGCGCGTACCCGTCCGTCAAATGAAAAAAAATGTCAAAAAATGCCCAAAACCCCAACCCAAGTAATTTACTATATGTTTCAGACAATTTTAAGCGTTTCAAAAAATTCCGCGCGTGCGCGTCGGCGCGCACGTATTTGCGCGCGTAACGCGAATGAATAGGAAAATTGTCGCTTTTTTACATGTTTTGCATTCCTTATAGATCCCTCAACACACCCTATCAATTTGAGTCATAATAACGGAGTACGCGCGCGTCAAAGTCAAAATTACGCGCGCACGCAAATTAGCAAAATATGGTAAAAAACATACTTTTTTTATTCGGCCATAACTCTTTTAAAAGTCCACAAAAACCCAACTTTCTTTTAATATTCGGATAGATTATGAGTTGTAGATACGAATTCATACCTCATTTATGCCGAGTAAATGTTATAAAGTCATCGTATTGACGGTTAAAGTTGAAAATGCGAATTTTACTCAATTTCAATCAATGTTGAAATCGATCACAGTGTACTTTTGACCATATCTCACTTATTCTCCATCAATGTACTCCCAAATTTTGATATATGGTAGCTGATGTTCTGCTCTATTCGCAATCTATTCACACCATTTAGTTTTGTTCAATGGATCCTGATGAATTGTTTGATTGGAAATAAGAGTTCAAATCTGTTACAAATTGAGGGTTAGCCAAAACGTATGTTATCGACATATAACTGCTGAAGGATTTATGCTATCAATTTGAGATTTCGCATGTGGATAGGGATTATCAAGCCCATCATTTCATAAGTAACCACCAAATCGCGAAAATGCATATTTCATTGTCATATTTACCGTTAAAGGTCAAATAAATCAAGCATGAATACTAAATAACCACGTACGCCGCGGACATGAAATTCAGCACACATGTATGGTATAATGAAAGGAAAAATGTTCATAAGATAAATCGGATTATGAATATGGTGTTAAGGATATGTAAAGTAGGTTCAAAGGTCAAATAATTCACTGTTACAATGACAAATGCAGTGTGCAATCACTGATGTATCTTTCCCGATTTCCCATTTTCGTTAAGAGATCTAATGTTGGTCTCGCGGTATAATTTGTGACATAAGATCAAAGGGTCGTGGGTTCGAATCCAAGGGCAATATTTTGTAACTTTTTTTTTTTTTTTTTCAGGGGGGGGGGGGGGAAATCTATTATTATTGATATGATGATTGAGTAGTTATTTTTGGAATCATCCTTTTATCATAATAAATCGATATGTATAACCTTAATTCGTCAAAAGTGACGATTCAAATCTAGTCTTATTGATTTTGTCAAGCTTTGTATTAATCTTCTTCTTTTTATTATTCTTCCAAATTTGTTCGTCGTATATCTCAAGATCAGATGATACAATTGTCCTTAGTGCAGTCAAACTTTTCACTGATGTCACATCACTGTGACGTCATCATGGCGCCACTTTCTCAAATTTTAATAATCATCATATCTCAGTCCTGAGTTAAAAATTTTGATTCAAATTTGGCATCAGTATTAATCAGGTCAATGGTAATCTTTTAAGCTCATGCGCATGCGCCTACACATGATGAGGCGCGCGTACGCGTCCGTCAAATAAAACAAATGTCAAAAAAATGTTCAAACCCTAATCCGAGTAATTTACTATATGCTTTAGACAATTTTAAGCGTTTCAAATAATTCCGCGCGTGCGTCGGTCGGTGCGCGTATTTGCGCGCGTAACGTAAATGAACAGGAAAAACGTGTTTTTTTGTTTTCAATCCTTTTATATTTCCTTAATGCACCCTATCAATTTGAGCCATTCTTAACTCATAATAACGGAGTACGCGCGCGTCTAATTCAAAATTACGCGCGCACGCAAAATGGCAAAACATGGTAAAAACATCTTTTTTTTATTTGCCTATATCTTTTTAAAAAGTCCACAAACACCCAATTTTATTTTACTATTCCTATAGATTATGAGTTGTAGATTCGAATTCATACCTCGTTTATGCCAAGTAAATGTTATAAAGTCATCATATTGACGGTTAAAGTTGAAATACGAATTTTAACCGATTTTAATATAATTTGAAATCGATCACATCGGACTTCTGCCCATATCTCGCTTATTCTTCATCGATTTTCTCCCATATTTGTATATGTTGTAGCTGACATTAAAGTGATACCTGTATAGTGTCAGATATTGCACAAAATGACATTTGAGACTTCAATCCTATATCAATATCATTGTAGAATACAATTGACAGATTTGTGAAAGTTTGAAAGAAAACGAACACTGTTTACCTAGTGAAAAAAACGAATATTGAGTTCATATTTTATCACCGAATACTGATGGTCTGCCATACATTTGTCCCAGTAATGAATGATCCGTTTGAGATATTCGCACCCGTGTTTACACACGTAGTACAGAATTCATGGAATTTGCACTCGCTCGGCTCAAAGTTCAATCTCCGGAATGTTCTCACGGTGCTGTATGCGGACGTTCTCAGCTAGGACAATTGTACTTTTTATCAAAAGCGTTAATCAACGTGATTGAAATAAAAGATTTAAATGATAATTATCTTCATACTAAAGGGACATTTGAAAAAATCAAACCCTATTTTATTTTTATTTTACCATAAGCTAAACAACACGGTAGAAAAGAAACGAGGAAGCTCCAAGTAATTTTCGTGGATTTGGAAACTTTACAGGTATGACTTTAAGCTCTAAAAGAAATGATGTCAACACTTTCCAACATTAGGAATAGAAGCTATATAGTGTGTCTCTATACAAGTGTGATTTGTGTGCCGCGCATATTTGCGCGCGTAACGCAAATTTTTGTTTTGACATGTTTTGCAATTCTTATACCTTCTTAACATGCCCTATCATTTTTAGTGATTGTTACGGAGAACGCGCGCGTCAAAGTCAAAATTAAATTGTTTAAAGTCCATAAACCCCCAATTTTCTTTCAATATTCGGAACAATGAAGAGTTGTAGATTCGAATTCATACCTCATTTATGCCAAGTAAATGTTATGACATCATCATATTACGCGTTGAATAGTCAATATCATCATATCGTAATTTCAATACGTAAAACCTTAATTCGTCAAAAGTGACGAATTCAACATCTAGTTAAGGTTATAAAGTAATTCGAGCGAACTTTCATGGAAGTGAGCCCTCTACGTGCTAACACAATGACTGGGGGGCTTCTCTACCATATTTGGCATAGGCGCGCGCCCTTTTCTCCCATCCCGCGGCAGATTATGCACAGCATTGGCCTACTTCCTTATTGCGCGCAGTACGCGCGCGCTGTAACTGGGGGGCTCTGGGGGGCTCTGGGGGGCTTCCATCATAGAAGCATAGAAGTAGTATATAAATAACTAGAAGAGAATCTACGCACTGCGCGCTAATTTTCCCATAGCCTTAACACGCAGCAAACATGGCCGGTTAGGGAAACTTCATTCACTGGCTAACATGGAATGCTGGGTATTTTGTAGTCTATGATTTAAGACCCTCGATCGCATGCTAAAAATAATCCCACCACCCATAATAGATAATAGCCGCCAACGAGAGAGATCTGCACAACATCAGTGATGGCTGCCAGCCGAGGCCTCGTGAGCAGCGATCACTGATGTTACGCAGACCTCTCTCGTTGGTCGCGCTATGTTCAGCATGCGATCGAGGGTCTCGATCCTAGACTAAACGTATCCCAGCATTCCATGTTAGCCAGTCCATAAAAGTTTCCAAGATTAGCGCGCAGTATGACCCCCCTGCATAGAAGTAGTATATAAATAACTAGAACAGGGGGGTGTCACTGCTGCCAGAGTGCAGCGATTTTTGCTCACCGGAAGAGCCTACAACTGGTTGCATTATGGTCTACTTGGGAACTACAGTTAACCAATCACAGAGTAGTTCAAACGCGTCGTCACGGGATCGAGGTCAATAAAACAAGTTCATATGCATACGTCACAATGGCTCCCATTGTTCTCATAAGCGTGATGAAATCTAGGACAGTGCGCAGGAAAATAGGCGCGATAGTCTACGCACTGCATAGCATTTTGATTGGTCAAGTATTTATAGGTCACTACGCGATGACGTAGAGAAGTAGGCTACGGGAGCTTCAAAAATCGGTTCACTCCGCCATGTTGCCCATGTACAAAGTCTATGGGACACGTGACTTGCGCGCGTTAAGTGAGCCTTCTAGTTATAAACGGGTTGGTTTGTTTATTCATACTTCTATGAACTAGAAGAGAATCTACGCACTGCGCGCTAATTTTCCCATAGCCTTAACACGCAGCAAACATGGCCGGTTAGGGAAACTTCATGGACTGGCTAACATGGAATGCTGGGTATTTTGTAGTCTATGATTCAAGAACCCTCGATCGCATTCTAAAAATAATCCCACCACCTGTAGCCCCTGTTTAGTGGCAACATTAATACATTATTATGAGTGAGTGTGCAAGTGAGTTCATGAACTGAATCACTATATCTGTCCCCCTCTGTCACTTCGGGTAATTCATCGGCAATATCAAAATTGAGATTTTTAGTGTTTTGAATTCTCTCGGATTTCAGCTTTAAAATGATATATAACTTGCTACATATAATTGTCATGAAGGAAAGAAAAACGCAATTTAATAACGCGGACCAGAGCTCAGCTATTTGTCAAACAACAGAGAAAATCGCTTCTAAAGTTTCGCATCCATTCAGAAAAGCATCCTCACAAAGCGAGCGAGCGGTTGAACAAATTCTCGGTTTGACCGTTCGTTTTTCACAATCGATCGTGAAAATAGCGTTATCAACAAACAATATAACGCATGCGCAGTTTACTGTTATTCCTCGGCCAATCAGCAAAGCTTTCGTATCGCGGCATGTAGCCTAGTCTAATAGTCGTACCGATACATACAGTAAAATTTGTACAAAGCCGCTCCAGTTTCGTACAATTGCATGCAAGTTAACCCGGCGGGCTAGCTGGCATGACCCCCTCATAACAATGAATGGTACAATAGAGCGGTAACTTCAGTCCTCGCTGGTCGGGCGATATCGACCCACCTGCTCATTCATACTGCCCGATCGTTACCGCAACATTGAACTATACACAATGAACTTCGCACCGGGGAGGCGTATTTTGATAATCCGAGGAAAAGCTAGCTACAGAATTTACATAACAAGGCGCGATTCAATGCAGTATTATACAGTAAGTCGCGCACGCTATCCGGAAATGAACACAACGTACAAGTATACCCAGTACAACTCTATTCAGGTCAGTCTGACCAATCACAGCGCTTTCCGCTCGGGCTCAGCTAGCTCACACCGCTCACAATACCAGCGGTCGGGCGTCGCACGTGTGCATAGAATTGAAGTGCCGCTCAATCAATGCACAAACGATCGATCATGAACAGCCAGCGATGATAAACCGAGTTTCAGGCCGAAACCGAATTGAAGGTTGCTCAGAAAAATCATTATTTTCGGTATAAAACAATCGGATTAGGACATGAAATTTTCAGAGAATGTAGATGACACATGTAAGTATCAAATTCCGTAAAGTTGAAATTTTCAGCCAAAGACAATTTTTTATGATTTTGGTGCTCTATGTACTAAACCCCCATTGCGACTTTATACCCAAACTGAAAGACACAGACACATATTATCCTTTTTTTTGTATTATTACATTGTACATCCCATACAGCTACATACTGAAATGCCTATCGACTATGTGCACGGTATTACAGTATGCTAGAGCCATTGTAAGGGTCCACAAACTTCCAAGTTTATCTACTTTCACTTTGCGGAGAAAGTGGAATCTCTCAGTTATGAGTCATGATGGTCA
The DNA here is from genome assembly GCA_037951105.1 of Echinarachnius parma. Lineage (NCBI taxonomy): Eukaryota > Metazoa > Echinodermata > Echinoidea > Clypeasteroida > Echinarachniidae > Echinarachnius > Echinarachnius parma. The sequence goes on along the minus strand of JBAMJV010004802.1, from coordinate 74,578 downwards.
AGTTATCATCGCTCAAGAATGTATAGTCCAAAGTCACCTGTATGGATCATTCCATTATTTTGGTCTAGGGGTGCTCTGGCCTACAAATTAATATGCATAACATATTAATTATGACTGTTCATCTTTCTCCAGTTGGGGAAGGTATTTATATGATTCTATAATGTTTCATTTGTATTAATGATGTGTGATTTTATTGTTGGGTGTTTATCCTGAACCTTATTAATGGAAACAATTAAGTGTTTACCTCTAAGTTGCGAGATGGTATAACTCATCTCCAAGTCAGCAATCTTCCTACCAGGATCATTATGCGCTTTTCGCTCAGCAACGCGGCCGTAGAAATATGGGTGTCGGGTGCAAAATCGCCAACTTCCCATGGTAACAGCGGCCTGGTCATTCTTGAGCTGAAATCAAGAACGGTTCTTGCACTCATCTACGGCCGTCGTGCCACGACCGCCGAATCAGTCAGCAGCCAATCAGAGCACTTGTAGCGAGCAGCTAGCTTGAGCAGCAGATATCAGAGGTAAACATTCGTCTCATCGCTCGCACATGTGAAAAAATGGACTCGAATTCGACGAGTTTTTCGGTGAGTTTGATTTTAATTAGACTTATAACAAGCTAAGTATAATATTAAGATGTTTCAATAGAAGTTAAAATTAGTATGATTGTTGAAATATGATTGAAAAGCCGTTTTGTGGCTCGGTCGAAGACCCGACTCGGAGACCCATGGCACTGCCAGTGGTTCGCACATATTAGGTACATAGACAATGCATATGTTGGCGTGTCAACATCTCATGCCAGTCATGCATTGTCTGTTACATAGGCATTACATTGTGATGTGCATAGATGATACTGCATGATTGAGTTGTTGAATGCAAATTGGTGATTTTTATATTCTAACTATTTTCTGTGAAATGTGTCCTGAAAAAAATGTGTTTAGACACCAAACTTTTTGTGTGGGTGTGCCTCTCGGTCTCAGGCAACTTCCAATTGAGTTAGTCGACAATCATGACAATAGAATAGGGCCACAATGTATGTACAAATTACAATTTACAAAGTCAAAGACATCACTCATCAGATTCAGAGAATGAAACTACATACAGTCAAACCTGTCTAGTAGACAGGTTTGACTGTATGTAGTTTCATTCTCTGAATCTGATGTCTTTGACTTTGTAAATTGTAATTTGTACGTGGCCACCCAAGGCCAAGGGAGACAAGAAATGTGGCCACTGTAGACTGGTGACCTCTATAGACGGGTTCAATTTCACTGTTTTTCTCTGCAAGGGATTACTTTGAGTGGCCACTATAGGCAGGTTGACGTTGGCTGCTATAGACGGGTGGCCGCTAAGACAGGTTTGACTGTACTATGTCTATGAGTATGGTCCACTCAGTTGGACCATTTACACGCAATATACACTAATACGCTGGATATAAGCTATACCGCCTATTCGTAAACTGTACCGTTCAGTAGTTGAACGCCGTGTTTTGGGACGCATCAGCAAGGAAAACAACGGGAACTAATCTGTTTTCCATACATTTCGCGGTCTTCAAAACAAAGTGATTATATTAATTATCAAAGTATATACAGTATGCATAAAAGACCAATAAAGACGTTAGAATTAACAAGTCTTCGTTCATACAACTAATGTTTTCTTTCCCACTCGTATACAGATACACACATAAAATATATAGGCCTATCCTTCCCTAAAACCTGGGGGGGGGGGGGGGGGGGATGATTGTACATGTCATCCCCCCCACCTTGTGAGGTGGTGGGATGCATCCCCCTCATCCCCCCCCCCCCTTGTTGTCTACGCCTCTGTCCTTGTATCACTTGTAGTTGTAGCTTTGGAATGGTCGATATGTGTCAATTTCTTGAAATTGATTGATTGATTTTATTTTATTGTCCACTTCTTACTTGGTTACAAAGTATAATCGAAGCAATGTAACAATATTGCAATAACAAACATAAAAATGGCACAATTTTTCCAAAAAAATTCTTGCTTCCAGGTAGCAATGAAAATGGCACGCAACTTAATTCCAATACTGTTAGTTAATCCAATTTGTTAACAAACAAATTAAATTTGAAAAGTTTTATTATTGGAAATGTGCTTTTATTTTATATGACAAATGTAAAATTGTTGTGGAAACTTCAATCCTCATTACTTACAAATTCCTTATCGTTTTTATACAACAGGTTGGTGAAATGGCGCATGTGGTTGTAGACACGGAGGAAGATGCAACACAAGCAGAGTCCTCACAGCCTACCAGTTCCAAGGGCAAGGCGAAAAAGGCAAATCGGTATGTTTGTCCACTATGTTGAGTTACTTATAGGCCCCCCACTAAAATAGAATAATAATAAAACATTTGTATAGTGCATAAATTATACATGTCTCCATGCACCTGCAGAAAAAACAGTTATAATTTCAGGCACTGGGTTCATATAAAATCTGGATTTCAAAATCATTACAATCTTTTCAAAATACATTTCTAAGATTTTCTGGCAAATTGCTGCACAAAAAAGAAAATGCATCTAGATCCTTTCTGTTATGTCAGTATGATTTTACTCAATTTCCCTTCTTCAATCACTATACCACCTTGTCTTAAAAGTATTAAAACCCAAAATAAAGCATGTGATGTTCTCACAAATAAAGGAAACACAATACCCCTGATGTTGAATAAAATTTTGTATTTTCCTTTTGTTTTGTTTTTCCTTATATTGCAGCATGTGCTGGGACAAGCTTAGCATCAATATTCTGATCGCCGAGGTGGTCTTGGCAAACCCCTTCCAATACAGATTCAAAACTGCTGACAGGGCCAAGGCGTGGCAGTTGGTGGCCGCAGCAATGCAAAAGCGAGGATATCGCGTTGACGCCCGCTCGGTCCGCGACCGCATCAACACCCTCAAAGATCAAATAAAGGCGAAGAACAATATAGAGCGGGCGGCAACCGGAATCGCGGTGGAGGAGTCTGACGAGGAGAAGACGATAAGGGAAGCGATAGAGCAAATGATTCAGGAGGAAGAGGACATTGAATTGGTGAAGGGGAAAGGAGACGAGGAGAAGAAAAGGGCAGATGGAGAAGAACTTAGAAAGAGGGCCTGTGAGACATTTGGTGAAACCAGGAAGAGGTATTGAGAAATGTAGGGCATAATTCTAAGATTAAAAATTGTAGATGTACTGGTAACCCCCCCCCCCCCCCCCCAAAAAAAAATAAATAAATAAAATTAAAAAAAATAAATAAATAAAAATAAATAAATAAAACAATACTTCCGACAACTTTAGAATTTCATAGGTGTAAAGGAGGAATATGTAAAAAAAAAAAAAAAAAAAACACTGCCAGGCACCAGAGCCATAAAATTTGACATTAACAATGTTGACATTTTCCTTACTCTTGCCCCCCTCCCCCCCCCCCCCCCCTCCCCCCTCCCCCCATCCAAACAATGGATCGACGCCTCTGGCAATTAGGCTTCCCTTTCATGTGGTGTTAATATTTTTGATACCATGTAAGGCAACATTAACTAATTATGTTCTTAAAACATGTATGTAGATGTGATTTTAAAATGGACTTAAAGGGATAGTTGAGTATTGGTCAAACTTAACTTTAGTAACCAAAACCTGCACCATTACGGTATGCTCGAAAAGTATACACAATTACAAACGACTAAGTAAAATCCCTGTTATCATTCAAAAAGAGCCGTTACAACTCGAGAGGGTGCTTAAAAAAAAATCATTGGTTTTAGCCTTTTTTCATACAAATCATTTATTGTGCATTTGATGTTCGTTAAAACAATGATTCAATAGAGATATAATCAACGACTTTTTAAAAACTATTCTGATGTTTTTTCAAAGTAGTCTGAGCATTTTTTAAAAATTTTTCTAAAAAGTCTAAATATCGCCCAGTGATTGCCGGTGAAGAACAATTTGAATAAAAATATGTTTATGGATATTTCAGCCGTTTCTGAACAGGTTTTGATCAAATAAAGTTTATTCTGTCATTAAAATTGTACGTTCTTTTGAATTTGACAGTCAGTTTTTCATTATCTCACAAAAAAAAAATCGGGGAGTGGGGGCACTTCGGGAAATACCAATATTCAGCACTACATTTAATCTTTATTTCAACATTGTTTACAGTTGACACTTCCTTTTCTCATTAAAAAAAAAAAATTTAGACACCAATCAGATGACTGCAACTCCACACCACGCAGGTCGAGGAACAATGGGCGAGATGCTCTAGCATTTCTTGATCTCAAAATGGACTTCGAACGGGAGATGAAAAGAGAGGACATAGAGAGGAGACGGGAGGAAGAGAACAGAAGACGAGATGACGAGATGGAGAGGAGAAACGAGGAAAGGAACAACAGGCGAGCAGATGCGGAACAATTGCGGGCTGCAGAAGCAATCAAAGAGCGTAGGTACGAGATGATGCAACAACAAATCCTGCAGCAACAGCAACAATACCTTCAGCAACAGGAACGGCAAGAGAAACAAACGCAGCAACATAATCAGCAGATGCAAGTCATGATGATGGCCCTCATGAAGTCTTTGGAAAAGAAAAATTAATTCTACCTTATATTTTTCATCACAGATGTCTGTCTACTGGGATAGATTTAAGTGCTCATCCACAGTAATGAACTGTTACTGACATTTTTCTTCATTCATATAACCAATCTCTCTTTTCATATACAGGGTCCCCCTCCCCCTGCCCCCCCCCCCCCCCCCAAAAAAAAAAAAAAAAAAACGGAATGGGGCACTTCCCAACATATAAATTGGTTATGTTCATTGGATAGGGTGTCTTTTCAAATGGAAAACAATACCTAGAACAGTAAATTTGGCTGTGCAGTTTTTGTATTAGGGCGCTGTGACTTACACCATGTTAGGTCCCTTTTTTGTCAAGTTTTACCAAGGCAGTGCTTGATAAATTGCACTTACTGCTCTTCATATCATCGAACAACAAGCACTGTGTGCGCCATTGTTAGTGTGCATTCACTTGTGTGCCGAGAGAATAGGCTAGGATGGGCATACTTGTTGTTTGATGCTATTACGGGCAGGAAGTGTGATTTATCAGGCAGTAACTGAATAAAAAAATGGCAAAAATGGTAAACTGACATGGTCTCTACCGCATCCTACAACAAAAACTACTTGTCCGAAATTACTGTTTATGATATCTTTTTTCATTGGAAAGGACACGCTATCCAATGAACATAATCATTTTGTTAATTTTGGGAAGTGCCCCAGCCCGTTCTTTTTTTTTTGGGGGGGGGGGGGGGGGGGGGGTAGGGGCACCCTGTGTACTATTTTGACACCTGCAGGTCTTGCGAACTTCAAAGTACTGGCTTGTAAAAGAAATCAGAATTTATGAACATAATGTTCTGCCCTTTGAGGGGGTTAGCACATCTACATGTACCTGCCAAGTACAATCCATTTGTTTTTCCTCGCTAATTTGAAAACAAATTTAATTTTGATAGATAAAGAAAATGTCAGAGCACAACATTTATTTAGTATGTCTGCATTTCAACACAGTTCAAAGTAAGGTACAAATGAGAGATAAAAACAAACCTACTTTTGATAGTTGATCAATTCAGGACTTCACAATGAACTTTCCAAGAAGACTATTTTGGTTGCTGATTTCCCTCCCTCAACAATTTAGAAATACACCTGATGCTAATGAATAATCCTTATTCTAAGAGAGACCCATCTGCCATTGTGCTGCATATTTGCCAAAGATTCATTGTGCTGAAATGTGTTAAAAACAATGTCTTGCCTTGTTTATGTGTGTGACTTCCTTTTCCCTTCCAGATTGCATTTATATTTGGTGCTATTGCATTTTTGTTGAGCCCACCTCAGGTGGAGGGAGAGTCAGGGATCCGCCCTGGATAACTGCAATACGGGATAACATATGTTCAAAGCAATACGATTTTTCCTTTGTATTTTTTTAAAGATTTTTTGTTTGTTTACATACTTATACATATCTTATTTTTTGTTTACAAATGTAAGTTGTTCAGACAATAGTTTCAACTTCATTACTTTCATGTGTAGTTTTAATTCCTTTATTTTGGAACTTATTTATAAACTGGAATTTTTCAAGACATTTTGTCAGAAATTATCTGATTTAGTGCACCGTCGTCTGAAAAAACGTACAAATTTCCAGTTTATTATTCCTGTGAATTTGTTGCCTGGATTATTCATAATAATTTGTATAAATCCATTCTTTAGTTGTAAGTGAAGCTTCGATGTAAAGGTTTTACACCTTTCAGTGTAGCTTGTGAATATGGTTTTGTTACTTTATTTAAAGTTATTCTTTGTATTCTACATGTCTTCATACGTGGTTGACAATTTCAGGTTTCAGTTTATTTTATGTATCTTTTTTCATAGGTCTTTTGTACAGAAATGATAGGTGACTGTGACATCAGGTACAATAGATTCATGTATTGTACGCTGCTACACTGTAGTTATTACACATTCTTTCAGATCTACTCATTGTGTCTACTATTGTGTCAAGTAAGTGTTTTATAATTGTACTAGGTATTTTTGATAACATTGTTCAGTAGCATTTTATGTCACAAGAGTATATTTACAGATTTTATATACTTTTTATATATTTATAGGAAAGGACGCTCTATCCAATGGGCATAGTCAATATGTTAACATAGTTTGGAAGTGGCTCATATATTAGTTATATGTAGAAATTGGTGATACAGGGTAGAATAGATGCATGTATTATGTAATGTACTGTTGTTTAGTAGTACCACATGTATTAGTATTATACTTTTTTGTTCATTTACTCTTTTATGTTAATGCGAGTATTCAGTAGCTAAAGTGATATGTTAAGAGCAAAGACAGTAGCATTTTATGTCACAAGAGTATATTTATAGATTTTATATACTTTTTATATATTTATAGGAAGGACGCTCTATCCAATGGGCATAGTCTATCTGTTAACATAGTTTGGGAAGTGGCTCGTTCCGCTTTTTTTTGTTGGGGGGGGGGGGGAGGGGGGGGGGGGAAATATACATTCCGTAATGTGGGGTGAATCTGGACACATGGGGTGAAATGGAACTGTGATAATTCCGATGATGGAATGATTCACGTGTAATTAAATGTCCATCCATGCTGCCCTCACTTTGCAATCAATGGCATACAGTATTATTAATGAAATTATCACTGTCCCTATTCACTCCACGTGTCCCGACTCACCCCACCTTAATTACTGTTCAGGTTTCATTTACCTTTCATAGATTATATATTCATAGAGTTGTTGAGAAATAAAAAGCCTTTGATCTATATATTTCTTGTTGCGGCAGCTTTTTTGTTTGTTTTCCATTTGTACATTCATTATGGCACTACTCGTGCTTTATGAATTACAGATTTTACCAGTGTGGTACTGTGGTGTATGTGGGTGGGGTGTTGGAAGGAGGGAGAAGGGGAGGACTTAACTCTGTCCACCATTTTGGATGTGCAGGTGTTATGTGTAAACATTTTGAATGACATTCATTCCTTGGTTTATGTGTTGTTTTTTGTGTGTTTTATGTATATGTACCATGCACCCTGTATGTTAATCTAATGATTACAAAATTAGTAGGCTTAGGGCCAAATATGGTTGTTGACTGCATTTTGGTACGTTAGTTTTACTAACTCCTTAGATTAAAAGAAAAACATTCATCCAAAGAGACACTATGGGTGATTTCAAGTATGGTGTTTAAGGCCGGTGTTAGTGTTTATTACACACAAAACACCAGTTGATAAACACTAACACCAGCCCTAAACACCATACTTGAAATCACCCATTGTATCATGCAAATTAAGCCTAATTTCCATAATTTTGGTAAATTTATTTATGAAAACTGGATATTCTAGGTAGTGTTTTTGTATTCCTTGGATCGAAAGGAAAATTAATTCAGAGACACACTGTATATATGCAAATTAGGCATAATGTTCATAATTTATGCAAATCTATTCATGGGATGGGATATTCAATTCATGATTTTAATAGAATATCACATTACCATGAAAAGATTTGCATAAATTATGGAAATTAGGCCTAATTTGCATCTAGATAAAGTGTCACTGCTTCAAACACATAATTATGTACAAACACAAGTACTAAATCATGTACCATCATTCACACTTAACCACCAAACACACACAGAACTCTACATGAGTACACACTCGACATCACACCACATTCTTTAATTTTACAGCCCTTATATATAAATGAAAATAAGATTTTTTTAGCCATTATTTTCAGTTAAAGTAAATTTATTTTACATTACCAGAACTTAAGGTTGTTTTGATTGTCACAGATTAAAGAACTGACAAATACAAGAGATATGCAACCTGCATTTAGACATGTTTACATACATGAACTTTGGCACAAATTGATAAATGCACAAACAAATAATATGGACAGGATCTACACTCTAACATAGTCAAATATGAACCTGCTTATGAAACATGGAAAAATTACATTGACCTCAACTGATATATGACTGCTTTATGCACCTGCAGGGAGCTATGAACAACAAAAGTGGATACTAAATTTGGACAAAGGCATTGACCTCAAATGACCTTTGAATTTTACATAAACCGTTGACCTCTAAATGTGAATATATGTACCGATAGCCCATGATCCAATGTATATACAAATCACTCAAGCCTGATTAGTTTTTGCACTAGACAGTTTATACGTATGTTGACTGACAGACAGAAGCATGCAGGTAAACTACATGTCCTAATTATCACTAGACTAAGCATACCCATCAATGACATAAAATGCAATTCTACATGAGATTAAAACATTTTCTATGGTTTCAATCCACATAACTCTAGCAAAACCTTGTAATAATGGGCTAAGAGTCATGAGTCATATCTAACAAGGTTATAATTACAAGGTACAGATTTTTACTTTGCACAAGCCTATATTGAAATGATACAAGAAAGGACTGTTAAATTGAAATCCTATTAAATATTAAGTAAAAATGAATGGACAACTGACGTGGACAACTGACATGAAAACACTAACATCAAACACAGCCAGTGACATTCAGGTTACAAAGAGGAAATCTGTATCAATTGAAACATATTGCACATTACATTTATAGAAGATTTGTATTTCTTTATACTTTACGGTGTACACTAGCATAAGCTAGTACTGAGTCGTGACAGGGATCATAATTTTCTTTCAACATTACTGCCATACATCCACAATGTCGAAGTAACTATAAACAATCTGGGCAAACCAGGAGTACAAAGTATTTCTAAGGCACTTCATATTAAAAACAATGCAATTCGATGTTATATTACATTTTCTCAAATCCTGGTTCTTTTACAAGTATCGTTATCTCAGGAATCACAATAAAAGGGAGAGCTTTAATTTCCCACATTTAAATTACACTATCTTGACCTTGTGTACAGAGAAACAGGAACTATACATGAAATGGCACAAGTGGGACTACACATGCTTGAAACAGTTTTATAAGATTTTAAAGTAATATAATTTCTTTTTTATTTTGTTTTCTGTTTGATACTGTCAAACACTTCATATTACACCAACCAGTGTTTCCTCTAAGAATTTGAAAGGCACAGTCAAGCTAAAAACGTCATTTGTGGAATCGTTTTTTAAATACTGCGTGAAAAAGGTTTTGACAGAAGGTATTGAGTGACCCTAAAATTTAACGAAAATATCCAGGCATCTATATGTAGCATGCTATTATATTGTAAAACATGTCTTCAAATGTAACATTGCTAACAGTGGAATTGATTTTAACCAAACATTCAACTAATCAACTCCCAACTTTAAAAAGGACAAGAGAAATTGGGTTGGAAAGATTAAATGAATTCACACACTGTCACTGTACCAGAATCAAAGTCACTGAAAGTACTCCTCAAGTGATGGTGGCACAAGTTCAAAATAATAGGATGTCTTGTTCCTATAAATACATGTGTGGGCATTTGTCAGTATGCCCGACACAATGTACATCTTCCCACAAGGACTGAGAAGAATGTTCTGTGTCTTCTTGAAATCAGTGAATTTGAAGAAGTTCACTATGTCACCAAAGGACCACTCCACTGTTATTCGGACCTTCGACATAGCACGATTGAAGGCTGCCTGGTCTGGAGTGATGCGGGCATTTGGAAATGGGGCCTGCAGCTGTGGTCTGAGAGGATATGCTGGGTCTCCATATATGCAGAGCATATTGCCATCAGCATCACGGGACCTTCGTTCAAGTTCTGGAAGAAGGCCTGACTCGCGTAGGAGGAAGGCATCATGCCGTCGGCCTTCCACCGGTCCATACAAGTTTGCTATCATGCCATTTGGTGTCGTCACTGATTGATACTTGAGGGCATGAATACGCTTGTGGCCATTATACACCACCTGTTGGTGCTCTCCAGGTCTGCAAATAGGACGGACGGTTCCATCCACGAACCCCCAGCAGTTGTTGAGAGGTGCCCCTTTCTGCTGAATGGCATCAGCAAAGGTCCTCAGCTGCTGAGGGCCCAACCACTCTGCCTCCAATGTCGCCAGCCTGTGTTTGTGGGCATCGTATATAAACGACGTAACCCAGTTAAAGGCTAGACATAGCTGGGGCACTGGTCTGCCATAGTCCTTCACAAGATCACCGTATCGGCACGGATACGCGTACCTTTGAAGACTGAGACAGAGCGCCTCCATTCCACCCATCCTCGACCTGTTCGGCAAGTTGATCGTGTCAGGTACGCCTAGAGCGTGCTTCAGCCGATAGATGTCGTCTTTCTGGAATCTGTAAAATGCACAAGCACAAAAACAAGAAAAAAACAATGGGTACATTATTCTGTTTAAATTACCATTTTGCTTTAGGGCAAGTCCAAGCTATTTGTTTGCTGTAATGCTTGGGACATTTGAGCAAAAACAAAAATATTGAAATTACAAATGCATTCAAAACATTATATCACTTTATGCTTTCGTAACGTGTAGGACATTTAGGTCCCACCGTCCTTGGCATTTTTTGTCATATTTTGGTGGCCGGATCGGGCAAGCAGATTTTCAACCCGACATGGACAAAATGAAAAAATCTTGTTATCTTTTATGCAGGGCTCCACACTCACCTTTTAAGTCAGTTGCCCGGTCGGGCCAGTGAAATAGTTTCTTCCCCTATTCTGGTGGCCCAAAAGAAAATTTACTGGCCCAAAGATTGTATTTCACGAGTAAGCTTTTTACTATTCAAAATATCACTCTTTCCTAATATATAAAACCTGTGATTACAGACGACATAAAAAAAACATGATTTCTAAATTTTGTCAATGTCGGGTTGAAAATCTGCTCGCCCGATCGGGCCACCAAAATATGACTTTTATTCATTTTGCTGGCCCAAAGTGCAATTTCACTGGCCCCGGTCCAGCGGGCCAGTCCGAGTGTCGAGCCTTGTTTTATGTAATGTCATGCTATCTGTAATCACAGGTTTGATTAGTAAAGTGAATATTAAAATGCTTACTCATGAAATACAATTTTGGGACCAGTAAATTTTCTTTCTGGCCACCAGAATAGGAGAAGAAAATATTTCACTGGCCCGACTGGGCCACTGACTGAAATGGCGAGGGTGGAGCCCTGGCATACGCGAGTGAAATGTTGCAAAATGCACCCAAAACTAGTCATGATACCACCAACTCGATTAGGGCTACAATTACAAACAAAATATTATTATTATTTTTTGGTTAGTGAAATTATTTTAAAGTGTTATAGTCTTTTCGGGACTAACCTCGGCCTCGATTAGCACTGTGCTATTTTGTCAGCCACTTTGTCAATTATTTCTATTGAGTATTGACTGTAATTGCTAATTGACAAGATAATTCTTTACATAATGATATGAAGTCTATATGGCTATCAAAAGTATCGTAAATTGTAAATAAAATTGAACAGATATTATTGACAATAAATAAATTTAATTCGATTTCAAAATCATATCAACTCATCTCAACTAAACTCATCTCATCTCATCTCAATTCTCTGTGATGGGGTGCCCATGGCATGGCATGCCATGGGGCCAGGTGAAAATATTTTAAAATAAATTTTTCATTATTGATATTGTAATAATACATTTCCAGAGTGTTTACCATGACCAAGTCAAACTATATTGTAGATATATAAAGTGGTGATAGTTGTAATACTTCTATATAATATTTTTTTTTATAAGAATAAGACTTTACAGCAACTTTGTCTTTGTTTGAGAGTTGAAACCAATCACACGGTGACGGTGTACACTTGTAAGTTGTACTTCACTTGTACTAGTTCAGTTGTAAACTAAATGACAATGGTCAATGTGAATGACTTGTTTTTGTTTTGTTCAACTTACCTGAAATAGCTCCTACACTCATCATCGTTGAAGTTGTCTAACTCGAAGTGATAATCATCATATTGGAAATCAAGGTTCCGTGTGCTGTTGATGTCACTGAGATGCATGTACTCTACATCATCTATAATGTCGAAAATATAGGCTGCGTGAAGTGCTTCTTGTATTCGATGTAGATTCGCCATGTTGTTGCAATGGGCTCGGAGTACGAGTCTAGAATAGTATAGGCAGTCGATCGAGCGCTGACGTATGACGAGCTAGCTTCGAATCGAGCGCGGGCGCGGGTTTCTCCCTAGTAGTGGTGACGTCATGCAGTCTACGTACTTCCGGTCGATCCGGCCGCGTTCACCGAATTGCGAAACTGCTTATAAGCGAGAGTTGTTTGAGCGCGGCGGACGCACCAGTAGATCGCTCTGCGTCGGTGAAAGCCGCGTACGTCGCTGAGCGAAAAGCCCATATTCTCTCTTTGGCTCCAACCATTATGGAGACAACATCACATTAATTGTTGCTGACAAAAATTAATATTTCTTCTATCCAGGTAAGCACATTATTACACTTTTTAGATATTTTACTCATTAGTAATCAACTGTTGGCATTATGTATTTCTTAAGAGTGGATGGCTATGCAGTTGTGAGATTTAAATGGATTTTGTTTGAAGCTTTTGTAGAGATGGAGGATTGTTTTGTCCAATGCTATTGAATCATGTGATTGTGTTATGCATTGCTATTGAATCATTCTTTGAACTTGTAAACTTATTAAAGTTATCGTTGATTATTTCTAATCAATGAAGATATTATACAATAACAATAATACTCTCTGTTATTCTGGCTGCGCGCGTGAAGCATTATTTTATACCAAATTGCGATGGGAATTTATTTTGGGGACTTTCCAAATCAAGTGATATTGTCAGGACAAGCATGTGATTTCAGGCTCGTCACATGTAGCAGCAATATCACAACCAGAGCTTACTAGTTATATAAAGCCTTCTTGGACAGACAGTACTATCGTCATCATAATATGTTGCATGTTTTTCTGTAAATATTTACTAATTATTTAGATTGTATGTGTCGACATGAGGATTTATAGTTTAGATAATAATATTAAAGGTATTTAATATTTTTTACCTGCTCTCTTTGGCTCCAACCATTATGGAGACAACATCACATGAATTGTTGCTGACAAAAATTAATATTTCTTCTATCCAGGAGACAACATCGCTTCATTACTATGACGGCCATCGCCTCAGCAAATATCACTTGTGAATTGAGTCCCTCATGTCCAATTGTCATTATATAGGATGTAGATGTAGAAGTTGTTGATAAGTTATGACCTTGTAGGGTTAGCATTGATTTTAGCTATTAGTTGAGTTATGTTATTGTTTTGTTTAACTTCTATTAGTTTTTAGAAGTTCGATAACTTTCAAGGCAAGTTACCTGTGTCAAGTAGTGATGAATAAGTTGTACGTGTCTATGACACTTGATGACATATACAATGTCGGTTCTAGGACTACTACCCCCTGGACAACCACCCCCCGGACGATTACCCCCCGGACAACTACCCCCCTAGGACAATTACCCCCCGGACAACTACCATCCGGACAATTACCCCGCTAGGACAATTACCCCCCAAGACAACTACCCCCCAAGACAACTACCCGCCAAGACAACTACCCCCCAAGACAATTACCCCCCAAGACAACTACCCCCCAAGACAACTACCCCCCGGACAACTACCACCCGGACTTTTACCCCCCGGACAACTACCACCCGGACTATTACCCCCCGGACTACTACCCCCCCCCCCGGACAACTACCCCCCGGCCAACTACCCCCCGGAACAACTACCCCCCGGACAACTACACCCGGACAACTACCCCCCGGCCAACTACCCACCCCCGGATAATTACCCCCCTAGACAACTACCCCCCAGATAGTTACCCCCGGACGATTACCCCCTGGACAATTAGCCCAATTCATCTGACCAGTGGCGGAGCGAGGGTCAATGGGGCGGGGGGGGGGGGGGGGCACAGCTGATAGTTGACCGATTTGGTGCATATGATCATATATACAGTAATATTATATATGATACGTAGTTCAAGCTATGGAATCAAACATACATAATTTATGCATATTAAATAGTGGGAGAGACAATCACCTCCACTTTCAAATGCATGGGTGGGGGGAGGGTGGGGGGATGGGGGGGGGGGGGGGGGACAACTGGTAGTGGAGCGATTTGGTGCATATCCTAGACAGTAATATTATATGATACGTAGTTGAAGCTATGGAATCAAACATACATAATGTATGTATTAAGAAGTGGGAGAGACAATCACCTCCACTTTCAAATGTACGGGGGGGGGGGGGGGGGGGGAGGCATACCCCCCCCCCCCCCATCCTCCCCGTCCCCCGGGTGCATTGTAAGCATGTATTTTTGACAATTTTGTTACCGCAGTTGTATTTAGTAGTTTATACTCGTTTTTAACATTATAATTCATATATTGATTATTCGGAAACATTTTGTTTGCTTCCGATTTAAAACGTATTTCGATTTCGAGTAATTTCGGGCAATCCGTTGGCGCAATATAATGCTTTTTGCATAATGTTGATCAGGAGAGAAATAAAACTCACGTGTACTTCATTCTGAGTATAACTGAATGCCACATGGCGGATAAAAATAACTCATTCCTGGTAACCGCGCGAAAGCGTGGTTTGCGCGCCGTTGCGGTTGATGTTGTTAATTAGGGTAGTGGGGAACTGGGAATCGAACATGATAATATCAATTTGATTTTCAAACACAGTAAATGCAAATAGCGTGTTTTTATTGAATGATAAAAGTTGTGAATCAGTTGATCGAAGAACTAAATCGTATGAACATAATGCAATTTTGAACCAAAATTACAAGCCTTCAGCTCAATTTCGTGAAATTTAATGACACGCTTATTGAAACGAATGAAAAGCTATTACGAAATTTGACCCAAAACAAATAAAACATGTGATACGCCTAGGTCAAAAATCCACCGGATGCCGCACAATGTTTCTACCTACATTTCGGATTGCGATATCGTACGATAACTGCAGTATATATTCTATTGCCAGTCCCGTAGCATGAGGTGCGTACACCCCCCCCCCCCCCCCTTAAGTTAGGACCACTTTGTATCGGTCTCGGGCAGCGATCGGCCCATTTGACATTTGACAACCCCAACTCCCTGCTAACAAAACTAAAACAGTGGTCTAAATCAGCGGCGGATCCCCCCTCCCCCCCCCCCCCCCCACCCCACACACAAACGCACACTAATATGACTCAGCAAGTTGTCTTGGTCACGTTTTTGAATATACGCACCCCCAAAGCCCAAACCCTCCGCCTTGAAAAATCCAAGCTACCGGCCTGACCAATCACATACAATTTGTCTTGGGGTGGTTGTCTTGCGGGGTAATTGGCTCTGGCTGAAGGGGGGGGGGGGGAATATTCCAGGGGGTTATCGACCGGGGGTGATTGTCTGGGGGGTAATCGTCCGGGGGGTAGTTGTCCGGGGGGTAATAATCCGGGGGGTAGTTATCCGGGGGGTAGTTGGCCGGGGGGTAGTTGTCCGGGGGGTAGTTGTCCGGGAGGTAGTTTTCGGGGGGTAGTTGTCCGGGGGGTAGTTGTCCGGGGGGTAGTTGTCCGGGGGGTAGTAGTCCGGGGGGTAGTTGTCCGGGGGGTAGTTGTCTTGGGTGGTAGTTGTCTTGGGGGGTAATTGTCTTGGGGGGTAATTGTCTTGGGTGGTGGTTGTCTTGGGGGGTAATTGTCTTGGGGGGTAATTGTCTTGGGGGGTAATTGTCCTAGGGGGTAATTGTCCGGGTGGTAGTTGTCCGGGTGGTAATTGTCCTAGGGGGGTAGTTGTCCGGGGGGTAATCGTCCGGGGGGTGGTTGTCCAGGGGGTAGTAGTCCGGACACGATACAATGTCAAGTTAAATACGGTCTTGGAGTTTGAGCTCCCAGTAGTAAATATTATGTAAATAAGTTTCCAGTAATAAAGGGAAAAGACATCCCTATAATTATATACTCACATGTACAATGAGTAATAGTCTAGATTCTTCAGACTCTTGCGTGTAGTGATAGAATGAGAATGATTGCTTTGATTTGTGTTACTGTATATCCCATGATGTGTACTCGGTGTTCGGTGTATTTATTTATTTTTATTTATTTTTATTTATTGTGGTATACAAAATATTGTACATGGCAGCCAACTGGCTGAATTGGGTACAATTTACAATGAATTAAAATAGTATACATATAAAATACATTACTTTAAAAGGACACATTACAAAGATACAAGTATTCATATAAAATATAATTTAACTTTAAAACTATTTACTTTGATATTATTCCTATTGTAAACAATTATTTGATTCGTTAAAGTTAATATTAATTAAAAATGGGAATGTATTACGAAAAAGGAAGAAAAATATACAAATGCTTATAGTCTCACAAGAAATTAAATTAAAACATAAATGGACGTCATAATAAACAAAGCAATGGGAGCTGTTTCGCTGAGCGAAAGTGTGAAGTTTTAATTTTGTTTGACTATTGGAAGGCACCGTAGTTGTTACGTATTTATTAGTTGGAAATTGTAAAAAAGTAAAAGTAGACGCTAACTTCGGATTAGACGAATTATGGATGCCGTTAGTCTCGGTACATTTCGGCACAGAGTTAAAAGTATAATGTTCTTTTGTTAAATTTAAGCCTAGTTGACTGTCAAGAGGATCGTCAAGATGATGCCATTTAGTGTAGTTCCTGCCACAGCAGTAAGTAGGATTATTTTTATGATTTTAATAAGTAGATATTTAATGGTTGAAATGAGGTCGGTTTTTTATTAGTTATGAGTCGCTGTACAAACTCAATGGCGAGCTATTCAATATGTGAATGATAGCGTGTGTCAAGATTCCCGTATGTGAATGATGGCGGGTATCAAGATTCCCGTATGTGAAAGATTAGTAAGAAATAAGATTATTTATAGATGTGTAATCTTTTAAAGGAGGATTAATTAAGTTGGTACATTGCATTAATTGGTAGTTATGAATTATGCATGTTTATTTAGTACAAGCCAATTCCAACTCAAGTCAAGTAGTCAGACAGTAGATTTGTGAGAAGAATAATTGTGCATTGTGTGTAAATTAAAGAGGTCAGTCCATTTTAATAGACAGAGAGATATTTGTATAACTGAGTTAGTCTCATTTAAATAGTGTTGATGTTATAAAGATATGTATGGTTGTTTTATGAAGATAATCGTGGTAATAAGATGATTAAGTTTGAAGTTTGAGAAACGGACTGTTGCATTTATAAAAGTAGATTGACACTGAAGGTTGAATAAGCTCAATGATAATGATGAGACAAGAAACATGATGATTGAATTAAGTATAAATAGATATACATTGGTCAGGTATTGATAGTGGCACAATTACACAGTGCATTTAAAGCTAAGTATGATATCAACAGGAGTAAGATCATTAAGAAATGAAACACACAATGCACACAAAGTAACGTGTTAAAAGTGAGATTTATTTACTTATTGTCGGTTCAATTTGTTTGTTTGTTTACACAGATTGAATCATAACTATGATCAACCAAGAGAAAGGCTGTAATAAAGGATGAGATCATAAATCCAATTGAGCAGGGTCTCATGAGTCTTCCTTCGTCGCGCCATAATATTCAATTGCTACGGAACCAGCCGTTGTAAACAGCCTTCAAGAATGGCAGATGAAGTGAAGAAGTCCCTCAAGCTGAAGCGAAGAGGGGCCAAAGCAAGATTCACCAGGTTCGCCAACAGCCTTCAGATGCTGTTGGATGCTAACCGTGAAAAGTCAGAGGTCCAAGGCGAGTATGATAGAGTACAGCAGGCCTATGAAGAGTTGCAGAAAGCACATGAAGAGTATGCAATGACTGTTGATGATGATGTCTTCGAGGAGGAGGAGAAGTGGATGAGTGTCTGCCAGAGTGAATTTTCGAAGTTGAAAATGGCGTTCCACGATCATTGCACTCAAACCAGTCAACAGTCACTGAGTCATTCGAGAAGCAGTTCGCCACCACCGCTAGCAGCAGCAGAGTCAAGTCAGAGCTGTTTTAAGATGGAAAAGCCGAAGCTGCCCCGGTTTGAGGGAAACGTGAGGGACTATTGTGTATTCCGGTCTGACTTCAAGCATTTGATCGACTGCAGGTATACTAAGAGAGATGCCATTGCAATATCCTCAAGGACAATGCCAAGAAACACATCCCTCGTGGCTTTCGTAAAGTCTTCACACCTTGCTGGCTGCCAGAATCAGAAGAGCTCCTCAAGCAGTATGAATCCACTGGTGATCCAGACATTGCAACAGAACTCTTGGATTCCCTTGACACAGCTAGACAAAAGCGCTGGCAAGAGACGGTAGAAGATCTCAACTTTACACACTCGAGCCGGAAGGCCTGGAACCTTCTTCGACATCTTGGAGCAGCAACCCCGGTTCAACATCAACCTCCTAAAGTAACAGCAAATGCTGTTGCTTCACGCCTGCTCCTCAATTCCAAGGTACCTTCTACAAAGGCATCACGTAAAGAAGTCAAGAAGAACCTTTCCAAGTCCTACTCAACATCAGCTAAGACTTCTCCACTTGCAAGACCTTACACTAGAGAAGATGTCGACATTAGTCTCTCATCCACAAAATCAGGGAAAGCTGCGGGAATTGATGGAATCTACCCAGAATTCCTGAAGAACCTTGGACCAAAAGGCCGCGGCTGGCTGGCCTCATTCTTCACATACATCCACTCTTCCGGAGTTATCCCAAAGGCTTGGAGAGAGGCTAAAGTGATTGCGATCATCAAACCAGGGAAACCTGCGAACGACCCTGCAAGCTACCGTCCCATCTCTCTTCTGTGCCCATCCTACAAACTGTTCGAGCGCCTCCTTCTAGTCAGGCTTAGCCCATTGGTAGAACCTAGTCTACTCTGTTGCAGAGTACTGCTCACCAGTGTGGACAGAGAGCTGTCATACCAAGAAGGTAGATGTAATCTTGAACTCGGCTATGAGAATAATTACTGGCACCCTTAAGTCAACACCTCTTCAATGGCTACCTGCTCTCTCCCACATCGCTCCCCCCTTGTGTACGCAGACAGGAGATAATGCGCAAGGAACTACACCGCACCTCCACCAACCCAGACCTACCTATCCACGAAGACCTAGGAAACCTACCCAAAATGCGCCTCAAATCACGGACATCCTTTTGGACTTCTGCAAAGTCTCTAGAAGAGTTTGACCTGAAAGGAGAATGGCGCAAAACCTGGGCAGAGTCCGACTTCCCTAACCACGACCTTGTACAGGACCCTACGTCAGAGCCAGCAGGGTTCAACCTCCCCAGAAAGCAATGGGTGACTCTGAACAGGATAAGAACACTCCATGCAAGGTCAGCCCATCATCTCCATCGATGGAAAATGAAAGACAGCCCTGCATGTGACTGCGGGAACCCAGACCAGACAGTGAATCATGTGGTAAACGACTGCCCTCTCCGATGTTTCCCTGATAGTTTTGAGGGGATTCATCAGACAACATATGCTGCTCTGACCTGGCTGAGAAACCTAGACTTGAATTTATAAATGTGCATATATGTCATACGAAACAAACAAACAATATTGCGTAGCTGCTTACAAGGGCGCCCGCTTGAACTTATAAGAGGGATAGGGTCAGATTACGACGCAGCATGGGAACAGCTAGAGAGTGTGTATGGTGACCCCCGATTTGTGGCCGACGCGATCATCAACGACATCAACAAGTTTCGTGCATTGAAGGAGAATGAGGATGACCGGTTTTGCGAGCTGGTTAATCTGGTGAGGAGGAGTTATAACACGTTGAAGGAGGTTGGATGCGGAAATGATATGGACAATAGTAACGTGTTGGCTCTCATCGAAAGGAAGTTGAGTGTAGACGACAGGAAGGTATGGTTTAGGTACCAAGGGAAGGAGCAAGCCCCTGTATCACTACAGATGCTGCTACAATGGCCGAGTGAAGAGATGAAGGCCCGAATCCGGTCTGCAGCGCCACTCCGGAATGACACACGACAGGCATCAAGCAATCACATCTCGCAGCCTAAAGAAGAGACATATCAGGAGACACAGTATGAGCCGAAGCAGTATCAGAACCAGCAGCAATATCAGCAGAAGCAATATGAACCAAGTCCACGCTGCTGGATCTGTCCATCAGAGGATCACTGGGTGGACCAGTGCAAGAAGCTCACATCTAAGACAGCAGCAGACCGGTTAAGGTTTTTAAAGGAAAACCATGCTTGTTTCAGTTGTTTAAAGAAGTCAGGGAGAGGCCATCAGATGTCTACCTGCAGGAGAAGAAAGCAGTGTCCAGAACAAGGATGCAACTATTTCCATCACCCCTTGCTGCATACAGATGTTGAGAGCAGAGAAGAGAGCAGTGACGGCAAAAAAGTATGAGTGGGTGTGGCAGTAGCTGGCAGCAAAGAAGCAGTTTTACCAATACTGACAGTAGAGGTGGTAGCTGAAAGAAAAGTCAAGAAAGGTAATCTTCTATTAGACTCAGGAGCACAGATTAGCCTTATTCGAAATGAGTTTGCCGAAGAGATGCAGCTGGAAGGTACGGCAACAACGATAACTGTTACACAAGTTGGTGGAGGAGAAACAGTGCTAAACACCATGAGGTACAGAGTACCAATTCGGAGAGTAGAGGACCGATCGCTGGCTACAATGTATGTGAATGCTGTAGGTATCCCCTGCATATGTGATTCGATAGCCCCGATTGATACAACAAGACTGACGGGACTGTTCAAACTTAACGAAGGAGATCTACAGCGAGGGAAGAGTGAAATCGATTTGCTAGTTGGTGTAGACTGTGCACAAATGCACATCGGTGAGGTTTGTCAAGTAGAAAGCTTGTGCGCAAGGAATACCCCAGTTGGGTGGGTTGTGTTTGGAGCAGCACCCACAGACAGCATAAGTAGTACAGCAATTTTGCACGAGCAGCTAACGAGTACAGTGGATCTGTCTGAAATCCGGGCTATAGAGACTGAAGAAGTGAATTCCAAAGGTGATCAGTGTGAAAGGGAAGAAATATTAGTACAGGAAGCAGCTGGGGAAAGATTGATCAGGTCTTCTGCAAGGAAAGTCGGCAAGCAGTGGGAGGTAGGGGACCCCTGGAGCAAAGACCCGAAAGAACTGCCAGACAACAGGTTCCAGGCAGAACAAGTTATGCAAGCCACTGAGAAAAAACTGTCAAAGAATCAGACACATGCAGAAGCGTATGACAAACAGAGGAGAGAGCTAGTCGCAAATGGATTGGTGGCAAAGATGAGTGAGAAATATGAATTAACTGACTGTTCGACGAAGGAAGTACCAGTACAGTGGAAATTCATCACACCAGGAGCACCCCACCAGAATGGGTGCGCAGAAACATTGGTAGGGATAGGAACAGGTTGGAAAATCAATGATCCAGGTTAGGAATCGTAAGCATCGCGAAGTGTACCACAAAGAGAGAACTTCCTAGTTTGGTAGTAATGAATTCAACTCCAGGAGAACTTTGAATTCTTTTTTTTTGCTTAGTGTGCAGAATTGTCTGTGCTGATTTAATCCAGTAAGTCCCTGTGGTCTTCAGCTCAGCTAAGGTTAAGCTACCAGGTCTTTTGGCATATTTTTTGGGGGGATTTTTACTTTGAGAATTTAAACAAATTTGAACACATAATACAGTCACTCTCAGTACTTAGTTTTATCCAGAGGGAGAACCGTATAATTAGGCGTAGAAACATTCACGTAGATTTCATTGTGATGACTGTAAATGCTAACCCAGTAAGAGGAAAGTGGACCATTGCTAGGGTTATGTAGTTAAGGTATGTGGTTAAGGTAGTGTACCCTGGTAAAGATGGACAGATTAGAAATGTTAAATTTAAAATGGTTTTAGCAGAGTATCGTAGACCAGTCACAAAACTGGCAATAATTTATCCTGCCGAAGGATATGATGACTAGGTAAAAGTGAAATTGACACTTAGGGAGATGATTGAAATGACAATTTGAAAAAGGAAAAGTTATTTCTATTGACAATAGATATTATCTGATGAGGAGGTTTCCTCATCTGATGGGGCCGGTGGATGTTTCGCTGAGCGAAAGTGTGAAGTTTTAATTTTGTTTGACTATTGGAAGGCACCGTAGTTGTTACGTATTTATTAGTTGGAAATTGTAAAAAAGTAAAAGTAGACGCTAACTTCGGATTAGACGAATTATGGATGCCGTTAGTCTCGGTACATTTCGGCACAGAGTTAAAAGTATAATGTTCTTTTGTTAAATTTGAGCCTAGTTGACTGTCAAGAGGATCGTCAAGATGATGCCATTTAGTGTAGTTCCTGCCACAGCAGTAAGTAGGATTATTTTTATGATTTTAATAAGTAGATATTTAATGGTTGAAATGAGGTCGGTTTTTTATTAGTTATGAGTCGCTGTACAAACTCAATGGCGAGCTATTCAATATGTGAATGATAGCGTGTGTCAAGATTCCCGTATGTGAATGATGGCGGGTATCAAGATTCCCGTATGTGAAAGATTAGTAAGAAATAAGATTATTTATAGATGTGTAATCTTTTAAAGGAGGATTAATTAAGTTGGTACATTGCATTAATTGGTAGTTATGAATTATGCATGTTTATTTAGTACAAGCCAATTCCAACTCAAGTCAAGTAGTCAGACAGTAGATTTGTGAGAAGAATAACTGTGCATTGTGTGTAAATTAAAGAGGTCAGTCCATTTTAATAGACAGAGAGATATTTGTATAACTGAGTTAGTCTCATTTAAATAGTGTTGATGTTATAAAGATATGTATGGTTGTTTTATGAAGATAATCGTGGTAATAAGATGATTAACCCGCTCCCTACGAGTTTATGAAATCCCCATAGAGTTTGTACACAACCTACTCGGTTCCCGTGGTCAAGGGGTTAAGTTTGAAGTTTGAGAAACGGACTGTTGCATTTATAAAAGTAGATTGACACTGAAGGTTGAATAAGCTCAATGATAATGATGAGACAAGAAACATGATGATTGAATTAAGTATAAATAGATATACATTGGTCAGGTATTGATAGTGGCACAATTACACAGTGCATTTAAAGCTAAGTATGATATCAACAGGAGTAAGATCATTAAGAAATGAAACACACAATGCACCCAAAGTAACGTGTTAAAAGTGAGATGTATTTACTTATTGTCGGTTCAATTTGTTTGTTTGTTTACACAGATTGAATTATAACTATGATCAACCAAGAGAAAGGCTGTAATAAAGGATGAGATCATAAATCCAATTGAGCAGGGTCTCATGAGTCTTCCTTCGTCGCGCCAGGAGCCAAGAGAGAGTAAAACATGAAGATGAGGAAACATGGGAATAAAGAATTATTACAATTGTACTGAAATTAATTAACTATAAGCTGCTGGGTATATAATAAATATTTGAACAGAGTGTATACATGGTATAAATAAGAAATATAATAAATCCTTAATAATTTACTAATATGAATATACTATTAATCAAAATCATGCATATACTCCAGATCCTATTTCTAAACATAATAATTTGAGGGTATAAAATATTGCACCGAGGAAAATATAGTTTAATCATAATTCTTTTTGTCAGTAATCGTAACTTCATCTCAAGTCAATTAATATAGTGGGCTGGTATAGGCTATCATGACAGTGTTCAGGACGAAAAGGGAAAAAATTCTACAACTTCATCTATTAGCATGCACATCAATAACAATAACAGTCAAATGCAAATACAGTGGATATTGTGAGAAAGGGTTAAAGGTACATAAGTTTGTTGGTATCAAACAATGTATTATATTCCAACAATACAATGGTTTTAGAAATAAATTATTATGAGTTTGAATTCAATAGCCTTATGAGGTATGGCAGAGCACTTTACTTGTACCTCTCGGTCCTCCATAGACCTCCGAGTAGTCCTGGCCATTGCGGAGTGTGCGTGAGCTCAATGAGGCACGTGAGGGGGGAAGCCATTGGTTGAATGGGGAAGAAGCCTTTGTTAATCCCTTCGCCAAATTTAAGCACAATTTCTCTCTCCTTGTGGCCAGAGATGGGAGGCCTAATGTAGCTAATGCATCTACATAGGTATTGTACTGCGAACCAAGCATGAGGCGACAAGCTCTTTTCTGGATTCTTTCAATCTGCATGGTCTGTTGTTCAGTTAAGCCAGAATGCCAAACAGGCGCACAGTATTCTACAACAGGCCGCACATACGAGCAATAAACAACCAGCAAGTCTTCTGCCGGAAGTTTAAAACCCTTCAGAATGCGGAGCATATGTAGTCTCATGCTTGCTCGCTTGGTAATTTCATTTACTTGACTGGACCATTTCAAGTCGTTTTGGATTAGTACTCCTAGTAGTTTGACTACTGACACTTCATTCAATTCATGATTGCCTATTGTTATCTTGGGTGCTACTGTCTCCGTTCTCACGAACTGCACATTCATAACAACACATTTCTTTGGGTTGAGTTTCATTTTGTTTTGTTAGGTCCACTCTTCAAGTTCATTTACATGAGTTTGTATTGTTGGTGGAGCTATTGCCTTTCTGCACTCCAACAGTGTCATGTCGTCCACGTACTTCCAACATGGACTGTCTCGGCAAGCATCGTTGACCATGCAGAGGAATAGTAGAGGTCCTAGTCGTGTTCTTTGTGGAGCTCCGGCGGTGATCTTCTCCCACTGCGAGTGCTCCGACATGTAGCGCACACACTGCTCACGGTTTGACAGGAAACTGGATATCCATGCGACAAGAGACGGAGACACATTCATGGCAAGCAACTTCTCAATCGCGATTCGGTGGTCGATCCCCTGTCAAACGCTTTGCTAAAATCAGTTGCTACGAGTGTAGACACGGTCTTCACTTTGTCAGCATTTCGGCAGATCGAATTCAAGATGTCTATTAGATAGTGCGCTGTTGAGTAGCCTTTCCTATTTCCGAATTGTGATTGGTCAATCGACACGCTCATGTCGCTCATTAGCCATTGTGCTATGTTTGCGGGCGGGGAGGAATGCTGAAAGTTGGGAGGTGTCTAACTCGCTGATGTCGCTTGCGATGTTGAAAAAGAATTGGTTGATCTTCCCCGCTACTTCTGCGAAGTCAGATTCATCCACCCCTTCCACTTCGATCACAGGTCTCGGTGACGGTGGCGACGTCGATGTAATTGTTTTTAACATAGACTGAGAACTCGTCAAATTTGTTATTTAGTGATCTTGAGTTCATCAAGACAAAAGTTTGTTTAGGTGTAGACGCTTGTAATTGTATGCGGACTAAATTGGATTCAAAAGCTTTACCTTGCCGAGGGTCTGTACAAGATCTTTGCAATGGTGGTCGATTGCCGGTGATGGTAGGGATGATCTTTCGGTGTCGCTTGCCCCCTCGTTTTCCTCTGTGTTTGTGTTTAGATGTCTTTTCGCGATCAGTCATGTATTGCGTCTGTGCGCGATCAATTCCAAGTACTTTCACAGCGTCGGTGGTTACGGCGGCTAACTGAGTAGAACAGTGATTGCGTAACATCAACAAAGAATTGACCGTGTACGTTAAACGTTTCTTTTGTTCCGCTCCCGTCGTTGCGGGTTCTACATTTAGATGCATTTTGCATACCGTACTGGAGAAATGTGCGGGAGTCCAGAGAATATATCCACCGTGGGTGTCGGGGTGGCTCATCTTAGATGTCCGTAAGTTGGTCAACGATAGTACCGCGACAATCCAAAGGGTAAACTGCATTTTTAAATAACACTTTTCCGAGCGAAATGAAGTCAATGAATATCAATTAGTTCGATCACAAACACTCCCTCCAAGTACACCACCGAATGAAAACAAAGATATTCAGGTAAAATGGCATGATCAAGTAACAAAATGCTGAAATAAGTAGAGCTTAATAAATATGGTATGGCGACAGTGACAGCGCCCCAAATTCTATGATTGAATTGTTTGTATATGTGATGTACTTGGTGTGTGTAATGTTTGTTTGAACGTTTATCCTGTGGAACCGGCAGAAAAGGGGTGAATCATTTGCATAGGTTCTAATGAAAGAAAAGTTCCTGCTTTATGCAATATTTGTTAAGACTTCCGCTGCGTTTGGTAATTGTTTTTTTAATAATCCTCACCCCCACCCCAAAAATGTCGGTTCTACACACCCATAATAGATAGTCGCCAACGAGAGAGATCTGCAAAAACAGCAGTGATGGCTGCCAGCCGAGGCCTCGTGAGCAGCGATCACTGATGTTACGCAGACCTCTCTCGTTCGTGCTATGTTCAGCATGCGATCGAGGGTCTCGATCCTAGACTAAACGTATCCCAGAATTCCATGTTAGCCAGTCCATAAAGTTTTCCAAGATTAGCGCGCAGTATGACCCCCCTGGAACAATCATCATGCCATAGAAGTATGAATAAACAAACCAACCCGTTTATAACTAGAAGGCTCACTTAACGCGCGCAAGTCACGTGTCTCATAAACTTTGTACATGGGTAAGATGGCGGAGTGACACGACTTTTGAAGCTCCCGTGTACTACTTCTCTTAGCCTTTAGTCAAGGCTCTATATGGCTTGGAGATTCTCTATGCGATCACGAGCTAGCTAGCTGTAATAGAGATAGATACTATTAAACTGGCTCCCATATATAGCTCTTAAGCACTGGATTCGCAGTAATTTATTAATGAGCAAAGAGAATAAGGCATTACTAATTCATGAGAGAAATCAGCAACCAATCAGATCGCTAGATGTGGATACCGTATGCCTAATCAGTGGCGTGTTCCACCGTCTATTAAGGGGTTTATTTAGTATCAGACATTAATATTATCATAACTTTCATAATGATAAAATATGAGATACATTACAATAAAAACTAAAGCATAAAAATACCTTTTTGCATCCATATCAAATCTCAACTCTTTATTTTAAAAGAAAACAACATATTTTGTAATGACGTACCCTATAAATAATGGACGCGTCCGGACCGGTGCACCGCGGTGGTGTTCAGTGCATACAGCATACGCTAGTCCGTAGCGGAGACCCTATAACAACCACTACTCTATGCCACTAACAGTGTATTGTGTAAGGTTGCGCGTTTGGTTTTACAATGCAGCTTCCAAACGAAGACTAACACTCACAAACAGCTGATCAACCTGGTCTGTGGCATATGAATATGGGCTTCGTAGATTTTCTACGAAGATTTTCTATGTAAATAAAAGAAAATAAACTTTTCACGTTCATGACTGACGATAGGCTTCGCGCTGCGCGCTCAAATTCGGCATATCGCGGTTAGTACACTGCCGGTAGAACCTGCCAGACAGCACGATGCCTATCGGATAGGCTATACTTCTCTACGTCATCGCGTAGTGACCTAGAAATACTTGACCAATCATCATGCTATGCAGTGCGTAGACTATCGCGCCTATTTTCCTGCGCACTGTCCTAAATTGTATCATGCTTATAAGAACGATGGGATCCATTGTGACATAAGCATATGAACTTGTTTTATTGACCTCGATCCGGTGACGACCGGTATGAACTACTCTGTGATTGGTTGATGTAGTTCCGAAGTAGCCCATAATGCAACCTGCAGTGGTATTCCTTCCGGTGAGCAAAAATCGCGGCACTCTGGCCAGAGTGACACCCCCCTGGGTGTCACCAAAGACTATATAATTACAAGACAGATCACTATCGGTCGCGCAGCGATGTTCCTTCAAAAATGAAGATTCAAATCGAGCTTAAGAGAAAATGGGTACACCCAGAGGTTTGGGTACAGTACTGAATCTTGTTCATTTAAATTAATGAAAAAACATTTTAAAATTATAGTCGATAGCCTTTTTGGAACATTTAAACAAAAGTAAGGATCTAAACGTACTTACTTAAACTCGGCAAATTCAGGCTAGTATGACGATTGAACATCAGCTTATCTCCAAGTTGGGTACACCTGGGGGACACATTGTTTTACGTACTTAATTTTGTCTTCGTTTAGTTAAAAATATTTAAAAATTATTGTCGATACGTTTTTATGTTTAGAATTATAGCCATGAGAAATATATTTTTTAAATTTAAAGATCTTACCGTGTAGAGAAAAAATGGCAATGGCTACTGGCGTATTTTAATGTTAACGCGCGCTCAGTCCGCGCACTGTCTTGATTTAATTATTTATTATTTTACGCGCATCCAAGTGCGCAAAACAAATTTCACGCGCGATATGCAAATTTGGGGTCATCAAACGTTATCGCGTGTTCTTGAAATTATTTTTAGCCAGGCGATGTAAACATTGTTATTGTGACGTCATAATCAATAGCCTACGTATCAAAGTGCGTGTTAATTGTGTACATCGCGCACTGCCCGTTAACTTTGTACAGGATAATTGTACAGTGGTCGGTCTTTCCATTAAGCGTCTTTGCTTCTAGTTATAAACGGGTTGGTTTGTTTATTCATACTTATATGATAATTACAAGACAGCTCACTGGCGGCCGCGCAGCGATGTCCCTTCAGACTTAATGAAGATTCAAATCGAGCTTAAGAGAAAGTTGAGTACACACAGAGGTTTGGGTACAGTACTGAATCTTTTTCATTTTTATTAATGAAAAAACATTTACAAATTATAGTCGATAGCTTTTTTGGAACAAATGTTCCCTTTGTTAGTATTAATTTAAACAAAAGTAAGGATCAGGACGTACTTACTTAAACTCGGTAAATTCAGGCTAGTATGACGATTGAACATCAGCTTGTCTCCAAGTTGAGTACACCTGGGGGACACATTATTTTACTTATTTAATTGTGTCTTTGTTTAGTTAAAAATATTTAGAAATTATAGTCGATAGCGTTTTTACGTTTAGAATTATAGCTGTGAGAAATATATTTCGGAAATTTAAAGATCTTACCGTGTAGAGAAAAAAAAGACAATGGCTACTCGCGTATTTTAATTTTAACGCGCGCTCAGTCCGCGCACTGTCTTTATTTGATTCTTTATAGGCGGTGTCAGACAGAGCAAATAATACCGGTATTTTTAATCTCCCGGTATTCTTTCTGGATTATTTGCTGTCTGACACCAATAATCCCGCGAACTAGCCCGCGAACTAGCCCGCGAACTATCCTGCAACGAACCAGGAGTATTCAAATAATACCGGTATTATTCGCGGGATACTTCTTTCTGACACCGATTTTAATTAATCCCGCGAACTAGCCCGCAACCTCGATACGGGATTTTGCTGAGATTAACCACCATTTTGATGTTGAACCCGTATAACAGTCAATTCATACTTACGTCTAGCACTGGCTCAGCACTGGATAAATCCATTGCTAGACGCAGATATGAATGGAATGTCTAGCATCAGTCTGTGCTCAGCCTGGCATAACTTTTTGATGCTAGACACTCGTCTAGCACAAGGTTGCGCATGCGCATTACGGTATTACGCGTTCAGAATTTGCAAGTCATCGTTACGTCACAATAGAAGTGTACTAGTGCGCATGCCCAGTCATGTCTTAGAAATATTTCCAATCCACTGTTTGTATTCATACTTGCGCGTCAGTTATCCACTGTTGATGCCGAGTATGAATGGTCGGCTTGTTCGTCTAGCACTGGCTCGGCAGTGGATTTATCCAGTGCTGAGCCAGTGCTAGACGTAAGTATGAATTGCCTGTATGTTAATGCTCTATGGCTAATTTAGTTGCTACTTCAATCATTCAATATCTATTGTTACGTCACGGCGTATCGCGCGCAGACTGTTTACGCGCATTGCGCATGCCTATGAGATTTTAAATCTCCCGGTAAAATTTGCTCTGTCTGACACCTGTCTGACACCTACGCAATGAGCTATTGGGATTTTAATTCTCCCGGTATAATTCAGATGGGTCGGGATTTCTCTGTCTGACACCGCCTTATTATTGTGTTCGCATCCAAGAGCGCAAAACAAATTTCACGCGCGATTTGCACATTTGGGGTCATCAAACTTTATCACGTTTTCTTGAAATTATTTTTAGTCAGGCGATGTAAACATTGTAATTGTGACGTCATAATGAATAGCCTGTGTATCAAAGTGCGTGTTAATTGTGTACATCGCGCTCTACCCATTCACTTTGTACAGTGGTCGGTCTTTCTATTAAGCGTCTTTGCTTCTAGTTATAAACGGGTTAGTTTGTTTATTCATAATTCTATGGTGTCACCAAAGCCTGTAGAATTACAAGACAGATCACTGGCGGTCGCGTAGCGATGTCCCTTCAAATAAAATGAAGATTCAAATCGAGCTTAAGGAAGACTTAAATAACTATAGCGATTATTATATCACTGTATTTGTGTCATTTGTATTAATAAAACAAAAATTAATATTAAAGTCGATAGCTCTTTTTGAATAGATGTCCCCTTCTTTCGTAACAATTTTAAAGAAAATAAAGATCAAACTGTACTTACAAATACTCGGCAAATTCAGGCTAGCATGAAGATTGAACTACAGCTTAGCGTAGACTGTAGTAACCGTTAGGGCTATATCTTTAAGTAGAATTAATACTATCCTCATGATAAGAACGAAATTATAGTCGATAGCGATTTTACAATTCAAATCAAAGCTATGAGAAGCATATTTTTTTAATTTGAAGATTTTTACCGTGTAGAGAACTGGCAATAGCTACTCGTGTATTATAATTATTTATAATAGTAATGTGCGCTCAGTGCAGCGGAGTGAAACCCCACAGGTCACTCTGCCAGAGTCCCGCGATGTTTGGTCATCGGAAGGAATACCACTGCAGGTTGCATTATGGGATACTAAGGAACTACATAAACCAATCACAGAGCAGTTCATACGCGTCGTCACCGGATCGAGGTCAATAAAACAAGTTCATATGCATACGTCATCATGGATATCATTAGCCGTATTCACACGATGAAAGCCAAGTTCTTAAGAATTGCGATTCTTAAGAATTGCAATTCTTAAGAATTGCAAAATGTGTGTTCAAACTATGCCAATTATCGAGAGTTGCAATTCTTAAGAATTAAAACCGGAAGTAGTGTACGCGCCTTTCTCATTTGAGGTCACGCGCACTCACTTGACTTGTTTTCATACCGGAAGCATATCTCGGTCATGAGGTCAACCCAAACCACGAGTCTCGAATCTGATTGTGATACTACTTCTATGGTTCAGACGGTAAACAAAATAGACTGCGCGCAGTCGCGCGCCCATCGCGTTATCTTGTGGTTTGCAAACCACAAGATAACCACGAGATTGCGCATATTTTGCAGTGCACGCAATCTTGTGGTTTGGAAACCACACCATAGCCGTCCGCAAATTGATTGACATCGGCGTCAGTCCATCCGTAGTTGCCACGATATGCAGTTTTCTATCCGATCGCACACAAACATTACGTTATCAAGGAGCTAGTTCAACCCCCCAGCAGCTCACCTGTGGTGTCCCTCAGGGCACCAAACTCGGACCAATTATTTTCCTGGTGATGGTAAATGACGCTGCGTCCACGACTGTCAATAGATGGAAGTATGTTGATGACCTAAGCCTCGTTGAGGTTCTCTCTAAGGATCAGCAAAGCCAAATACAGCAACACATGAATACACTCACCGACTGGTGCCGCGAAAACTCTGTAACACCTAAACCCCAGAAATGTAAAGTCATGCAAATCAGCTTCCTACGGCGTGATCCACCACCTCCCGCAGTTTCCATCAAGGATACCCTGCTAGAGGTGGTGTCATCGCTTCGACTTCTTGGGGTAACTATCCAGTCAAACCTCAAGTGGGACTCCCAAGTTCAACTTATGATCTCGCGAGCCTCTCGTAGACTCTACATTCTATGCTGTCTCAGGAGAAATGGAGTAGGTGTTGCCGACCTCGCGTTCATATACACAATGTACATTCGCCCATTGTTGGAGTTCGGGGTTCCTGTTTGGAGTACAAGCATAACAATTGAACAATCACTCAGTATAGAAAGAGTCCAACGTCGAGCGCTACGCATGATAGTCTACCCCGACCGACTTCATTATGAAGATACACTCCAAACCCTTCAAATCCCGAAGTTGTCCGATCGAAGAATAGAGATTTTAACAAAGTTTGGAAAGTCCCTGTTGTGTTCTGAACAGCATCGTGACATTTTACCCCCCACTCGCCGTGAACTTGTACCAGGTCGAGTTCTCAGAAACGCAGATGACCTGCACATACCACGACTAAGAACTACTAGATACAAACAGTCACCAGTGCCCAGTCTAGTCAAACTTTTGAATCAATAAACTTAGTAGGTCATTTTAGACGATGTTGTATCGTTATAGTGTGCACTCACCTTTTTAAATAAGTAAACATGCAATAATATTTGTAGATTCTATAACATTCTTTTTATAAAATTACTCTGAATACTACAATTTATATGACTTTGCAATTATATTATAATTATATTACATAAATGAAATCCACTTTTTTACTTTAATTTGTTTTTAATTTGTATAGTTGCAATACAGTTTATTATGTCTGTCATTCTTTTTAATTGATAATTAATTTGGGGGGGGGGGGGGGGGGATTTATATTGGCCTGCACAACTAAACATATTTCTTTAATTCCTTGATTTTTGTTTGCCTGTATGCAAATATTAATTATTACTCTCATTCTTTTAATCGGTTATATGTTGATTTTTATACTATAGTCTACACAACTCAACACAAATTGCTGTTGTATGCCCTCAAATTTGCATTGAATCATATTTCATATTTGTACATGTTTAATTTGTTATTCGTAAATAGTATCCATTATAGCTTTTATTAGTCTCTCAAATTTTTAATTTATTCGTACATAATAATTTTAGAACGTTATACAATATTTATGCAATTTGTTTGAATAAAGATACTTTGTTTTTATAGCCACTTTTATTATATTGGTATTATATTAGTATTTTAATCGAACTAACTTATTTTAATTGAAAGTGAAATAGTTTATTATAATTTATTGCATTACATTTTTATACCACTCCTTGTGTAATGTTTCCGTATTTAAAAAATGTATTTACCTTGGTAGTATTTTTAACTGTGTTAATTGTGCTTTGTCGCATATATATTTTAATTGTATTCGAACTGTATTCTTTTGTAACATAACAATTTTAATCTGTGGATTTTTTTTATGATTCTTATTTGCAATGAAACCGAATTTCAATTCAATCACTCCGCCATCTTGCCCATGTACAAAGTATATTGGACACGTGACTTGCGCGCGATAAGTCGGCCTTCTAGTTATAAACATGGGTAAACTCAGCCGCCATGATGGTTAAGGCATGTATGCGATTAGAAGCAGTTTAGCTACGTCACAAAACGTCATCAAAAGTATGACAGGCTGTGTATTTCGAAATTGATCTGGAATTTAATAATACAATACAACCCATTGAGCGGTAAAATATTCACCACCTCTTTATCTAGCGTAATCAGTTTGTGTTGCCCTTTTCTACTCCATCAATAAGACCACTTTTTTAGTTAAATTTTGTGTCAAATACTGATTATGAATGCTCAATAAGCCAGTTCGGAATTAGACCATGGAGCTTGGGTGACCGTCAGAGGACGTAGTCCGATGTTCCACCCACAGAAATACAATAAATACTAGAACCCCAACTGAATAAGCGTATAGCGTTTTAACCACAGAGATCGGCCACACCTTTATCAGCAAGTTTTTGAAAATACGCACCGAATGTCATGCAAATGAGGTAGTACGTCAGATTTTTTTCATTTGAATAAATTATCAGACGTGGATTCATTGGATAAATTAACACATTACGCAAAAAGCTAAAGTAATTACGCATTGCGCACTTGCAGTTGCCATGGCATTTAAACACGCACTTCTCAGCAAAATCGCGCTTCATAATACCAAAGACGCTTAAGTATTCTAATTCATCTCTATTATTTTAATTACGCGCAGTACTAACAGTTACGCGATGTCATGTATTTAATTGCGCACAGTCAAGAAACAGGGGATTTCCCTACTATGATCAAAATATTGTTTTTCATTGTGACGTCATAATCAGAGGCATACCATAAATTCGTGCTTGATAATTGTGAAGTTCGCGCCCGCGCATAATTATGAATGAATTTACGCTAATATTCCATGGCAGCCAGTCGAATTAACATAAAAATCGGTGGTTCTCTTCATTAAAAATTTGGCCAACTTCCATTTTGAGTTGGGGGGGCCTGGTTCCATCAACACTGATCAACGTACACAAAAGTATGTCATATTACCGGATAATTTTAGTTTGACAGCATAAAACAAACATTAGATGCATACAATCAAAGTGGAAATTATACGAGCAGCTGCGTAAACTAATAAAGAACACATTTGATGTAAAGTTTATTCAAGAATTCACCGATTTTTCTCCATATCAACTTTCTTGTAATCATCTTTCTTGTGAATCATTCACACGCAATAATGCTACAAGGCTGGCGATAAGCATACTATTTTTTCTACATGTTGCGG
Source organism: Echinarachnius parma (assembly GCA_037951105.1). Taxonomy (NCBI): domain Eukaryota; kingdom Metazoa; phylum Echinodermata; class Echinoidea; order Clypeasteroida; family Echinarachniidae; genus Echinarachnius; species Echinarachnius parma. The sequence continues at coordinate 39,791 of JBAMJV010004802.1, read as the reverse complement.
TCTTCAAAACAAGAAAGTCCGTAATCATTATCAATTAATATAAATTGTGGATCACATAAACGAATTTTTTTTTGCATTTGCTAATAAATGGAAAGAGAAATCTGCCGGCAAAAACTGTTTTTACGTTGGATAGTGCAGCAATCGGAAGACGATTATATATTTCCGCACAATACTACCCTGTGCGGCGTGCTAGCTAGCCAGGCCAAGCAAGGCTCGGTGAAATTATAAATATCATCATTACACATGAATAACACATTATATCAAACCGATTTTTGTTCTATGAAATAGTACATATTATGCTATTAATCTTTGATGTGGTGAATACAAAAACGATGGGCTGATTTTGATCCATTTCTTAAAAACGTAAACAAACAAGTGTAACTTCATCAATTCTCACGATCGATGGAACCAGGAAGAGCGGCAATTACGCGCATGCGCAGATTGTAATTACGAACTGGCTTATATTTGCAGTAGAGTCGCCATTCATACACGGATCACTGTCTCAGCCAAGGGCAAACATTGTTTACAAATTCATCGCGCGCAAAATCACAAATGTACGCGCTTATGACATCTTTGCCATAGAACATGAACAGTGTGAGTGCTTAAAAAATCGAGTCACTCCGCCATCTTGCCCATGTACAAAGTCTATGGGACACGTGACTTGCGCGCGTTAAGTGAGCCTTCTAGTTATAAACGGGTTGGTTTGATTATTCATACTTAAATGGTGAGTGCGCTTGGTAAAGTGCGCGCCTTACGCACATTCCTAGTTTCGTCATATTATTTCCCCACAATGCAGTTTTGTGACGAACTTCCTCCGTTCAATACTGCTCGTAAACAAGACCGTCAGCCCGCCATTGTTTTATGTACAAAATGTACAGGGTACGGTCTTCTTCTTTCGTATCCTACATCTACACTAGTCTAGAATGTTAAATATTTGGCCATGACTTTGCACATCGCAGGGCTGTCTCATTCGCAGCCACCAGTTCTTCTTGACTACACTGTTCCTCAAGGTTAGGACATTGAAGGAAGTGTTGCATGGTTTGTGATGTGCCACAGTCGCAGTTAATGTTGTCATCATCTGTATATCCCCACTTTTTCATGTTGACTTTGCATCGACCCATCCCTGTGCGAAGGGTACGTTCACTGCGCGCGATACAGTTTACCTTCTAGTTCTACAACGGCAGTGTTGGAGTCATACTTCTATGGTTATAAACGGGTTGGTTTGTTTATTCATAATTCTATGTTTGCGCACTTGGGTTAATAAAGGCAGTGCGCGGACTGAGCGCGCATTAATATTTCATTTCCATAGAAGTATGAATAAACATACCAACCCGTTTATAACTAGAAGGCTCACTTAACGCGCGCAAGTCACGTGTCCCATAGACTTTGTACATGGGCAAGATGGCGGAGTGACACGACTTTTGAAGCTCCCGTGGACTACTTCTCTACGTCATCGCGTAGTGACCTAGAAATACTTGACCAATTATCATGCTATGCAGTGCGTAGACTATCGCGCCTATTTTCCTGCGCACTGTCCTAGATTTGTATCACGCTTATGAACAATGGGATCCATGGTGACGTATGCATATGAACTTGTTTTATTGACCTCGATCCGGTGACGACGCGTATGAACTGCTCTGTGATTGGTTTACTGTAGTTTCCAAGTATCCCATAATGCAACCAGTAGTAGTCCCTTCCGGTGAGCAAAAATCGCGGCACTCTGGCAGCAGTGACACCCCCTGTTCATTTCATTTCTACACGGTACAAATCTTTAAATAAAAAAATATGTTTCTCACAGCTTTGATTTCAATTGTAAAATGGCTATCGACTATATTTGTTAAATATTTTTCTTATCATGAGGATAATATTAATTCTACATAAATACATAGCCCTAAAGGTTACTAAAGTCGACACTAAGCTGTTGTTCAATCTTCATGCTAGCCTGAAGTATGATGGGGGCATCAAACGTCGTGCAGTTAACTTTTAACACAACATTTCGACAAGAAATATGCTGATTTTGTATAATGATTCTAATACCAGTTTATTCAGAATATTCTGTAGTTTAATAAACACGTTTTGGTTGTAAGATCACTCAATTGGAATGACTTATTTCAGCCTGTTTTTGAAACCCTTCCATTTGTATTAGCCGCATTCAGACGATAAAAGCAAATCTCGTGGTTATCTTGTGGTTATCTTGTGGTTTGCAATTCTTAAGAATATCTTGTGGTTTGCGCTCGTTTGAACACGCAAAACTCGTGGTTATCTTGTGGTTTCCAAACCACGAGATTGCGCACACTGCAAAAAATGCGCAATCTCGTGGTTATCTTGTGGTTATCTTGTGGTTTGCAAACCACAAGATAACCACAAGATTACTTGTAAGATTTTGCGCAGAATGAGCGCGCGATAAGCGCGCGACTGCGCGCAGTCTACTTTTTTTACCGTCTGAACACAATCAGCTTCGAGACTCGTGGTTTGGGTTGACCTCATGACCGAGATATGCTTCCGGTGTGAAAACAAGTCAAGTGAGCGCGCGTGACCTCAAATGAGAAAGGCGCGCATGCTACTTCCGGTTTTAATTCTTAAGAATTGCAACTCTCGAGAATTGGCATCGTTTGAACACACATTTTGAAGTTCTTAAGAATTGCAATTCTTAAGAACTTGGCTTTCATCGTCTGAATACGGCTATTGACAACAAAAGGGGGATTAAACTACGCGCAGCAGTTTTCCCTTCATTTGTACGCGCATTTGAAAGGCCATTGTAGGTGTTTTCTTTAGCCGTATTCACACGATGAAAGCCAAGTTCTTAAGAATTGCAATTCTTAAGAACTTCAAAATGTGTGTTCAAACGATGCCAATTCTCGAGAGTTGCAATTCTTAAGAATTAAAATCGGAAGTAGTGTGCGCGCCTTTCTCATTTGAGGTCACGCGCATTCACTTGACCGTTTTGTACACCGGAAGCATATCTGGGTCATGAGGTCAACCCAAACCACGAGTCTCGAATCTGATTGTGTTCAGACGGTAAAAAAAAATAGACTGCGCGCAGTCGCGCACTTATCGCGCGCTCATTCTGCGCAAAATCTTACAAGTATCTTGTGGTTATCTTGTGGTTTGCAAACCACAAGATAACCACAAGATAACCACGAGATTGCGTGTTCAAACGAGAGCTAACCACAAGATATTCTTAAGAATTGCAAACCACAAGATAACCATAAGATAACCACGAGATTGGCTTTTATCGTCTGAATGCAGCTAGTGTCATTTTTTGGAATTTTCATGCGCGCACAGAACAAAGGGGGATCAAACTTCGCGCGTTTGTATGCATACGACATCCGAATGGTGTGAAGCTGGCAAGTTTCTGCGCGAAAATAACTGCGCCAAGTATGATGCCGCGCGAAGTTTGATGCCCTGACCATACAGTTTGATCTTTGTTTTCTTTAAAATTCTTACTAAAGAAGGGGACATCTGTTTCATAAAAGCTATCGACTATAATTTTAAAATATTTTTGTATCAATCAAAATGACATAAATAGAGTGATATTCTGAATTCCATATGGTTACTAAAGTCCCGCTTATAGCTCGATTTGTATCTTCAATATGCATAGTCTACGCCAGGGGGGTGTCACCATGGGGGTGTCACTCTGCCAGAGTGACGCGATTTTTGGTCACCGGAAGGTACTTCTACTGGTTGCATTATGGGCTACTTGGGAACTACAGTTAACCAATCACAGAGTAGTTCATACGCGTCGTCACCGGATCGAGGTCAATAAAACAAGTTCATATGCATACGTCACCATGGATCGCATTGTTCTCATAAGCGTGATCAAATCTAGGACAGTGCGCAGGAAATAGGCGCGATAGTCTACGCACTGCATAGCATGATGATTGGTCAAGTATTTATAGATCACTACCCAGCTAGCCACCTGACGTCGTGCCAACGTTGGGCCGATGTCATTTTCGTTGTAATGGGACGTTGGGCCAACATGCGACGTCACCGAGACGTGAAAGTGTCCGCCAGCCCAACATCAGCTCGGCGTCTTTTTTTAATGCTGGCCCAACGTCATTTAGCGATTTCGGCCCAACATCAATTATTGACAATGGCCCAATGTCAGTTCTAACGTAGGCCCAACATCGATTCCTGACGTTGAGAGAACATCAAGTTCTGACGCCCGACGTTAAAATGTCCGCCAGCCTAACATTGTCCCAACATCATTTTGTGATGTCGGGCAAATGTCAATTTCCGACAATGGCCCAACACCGAATCCTGACATAGGACAGATATCAAATTCTGATGTGGGCCCGACCTTAAAATGTCCGCCAGCCCAACATCGTCACTACGTCATTTTGTGATATTGGCATAACGTCAATTTCCGACAATGGCCCAACATCAACTCATGACATTGGACCAACATAACATTATGATGTCGGCTCGCGGTTAAAATGTCCGCTAGCCCAACATTGTCACGACATCATTCTGTGATGTTGGTCCAACGTCAATTTCCGTCACTACGTCACTTTCGTCACTACGTCATTTTGTGATATTGGCATAACGTCAATTTCCGACAATGGCCCAACATCAACTCATGACATTGGACCAACATAACATTGGATGTCGGCTCGCGGTTAAAATGTCCGCTAGCCCAACATTGTCACGATATCATTTTGTGATGTTGAGCCAATGTCAATTTCCGACAATGGCCCAACACCGAATCCAGACATAGGACAGATATCAAATTCTGATGTGGGCTCGACGTTAAAATGTCCGCCAGCCCAACATCGTCACTACGTCATTTTGTGATATTGGTATAACGTCAATTTCCAACAATGGCCCAACATCAACTCATGACATTGGACCAACATAACATTATGATGTCGGCTCGAGGTTAAAATGTCCGCTAGCCCAACATTGTCACGACCTCATTCTGTGATGTTGGTCCAACGTCAATTTCCGCCAATGGCCCAATATCAAATCCTGACGCAGGGCCAACATCAAATTCTGACGTTGGCCCGACATTAAAATGTCCGCCAGCCCGACATTAGCCCAACGTTATTTTTTATTGCTGGCCCAACATCAAATCTTGACGTTGGCCCAACATCAAATCTTGACGTTCGCCCGACGTCTGAATGTCCGCTAACCCAACATTGGCCCAACGTCATTTTCTGATGCTGGACCAACATCAAAATTTGACAATGGCCCAATGTCAAATGGCCAACGTAGGACCAACATCAAAAACGTAAAAAGAAATTGGAAAACATGCATAGATTCCACGTCCGATCCAGGCATTTTGTTTAACCTTTACACACATTCATTCATAAATCATAATTCTATAAATATCCTATTCCTAAACCTATTGCCTACTCCTAAACCTATCATCCTATCGTCCTACAAACATAGGTCGCAATCTGTATACTATATACACCTCTTCTTAGCATGTATGTTTTGTAATAGTTAGTATTTTTAGACCGTTGAATCTGAAATAATCCACCTTCAAATCATATTCATAACACTAGGTGTTATATTCTTATATATCCTTCTAAATTATATAAATAATTCAAAAAGTCGAAAACTTTCATTTCACTTACGATCGCATATAATCGATCATGAATTCCCCAATAGCAATACTTCTTTTTGTTTACTTTTGAATTACTAATGTTTGTAATCGATTAAACGAAATTCAATTCATTATAGATTCTCAAAGCAAGTTAACAAAAATATTATAAGTACCCAGCTAACTAACTGACGTCGGACCGGTGTCGGCAGGTCGTCGGCAAGATCGCGGTCGACAAACAGACGTCGCGACAACATTACGCTAACGTCGAATTTAAGTTGGAGGTTTTGGAAATTAAATAAGTCGGAAAATGGTTGGTTGAATGTCGTGCCGATGTCATTAAGCTGACGAAAAAAATACATCTCAAATAAAACGTCGCGCTAAAATCGCACCAATGCCGAAACTGGTACCAATTACCAAGAGCTCGATAGAGGGTTGTAATATTAATGTTGGGCCGATGTCAATAAACCAACATGAATATGACATCTACCGATGTCGGAATATTTTCATTTTAAGAGGTCGGTAAATGGTTGTGGAATTGATGTCGGACGGATGTTATTAATTGGACATCAATATGACATCACAAATATGTCAAGCCGATATCGCGCCGATGTCAGAATTGGCAGCAATGACACAAGTCGGCAAATAGTCATGAAATCGATGTTTAGCCGATGTCAATATTCTGACATGAATAATGTCATCTCCAATATGACGTCGGGATAATTTCGCGCCGATGTTGGAACAGGTAGCAATCAAAGAGGTCGGTAAATGGTTGTAACATTGATGTCGGACCAATGTTTTTTTATTGGATATCCATATGACATCTTAATTATGACGCCAAAGCGATATCCTACCGATGTCATAAATGGCACCAATGAAACTAATCATTAAATAGTCATTAAATGGATGTTGTGCCGATGTCAATAATTCGACATTAATATGACATCTCAAATATGAAATCGGCCTTCTATCGCCCCGATGTTGGAACTGGTAGTAATTTTAGAGGTCGGTAAAACGTTGTGAAATTTGTGTCGGGCGGATGTCATTACTCCTACATAAATATGACATCTCTATTAAGACGTCAGTCCGATATTGTGATGATGTTGGATCTGGTAGCAATTCAAGAGGTCGGTACATGGTTGTGAAATTGATGTCGGGCCAATGTTTTTAATTGGACCTCAATATGATATCTCAAGTATGACGTCACACCGATATCTTGTCGATGACAAAATTGGCAGCAATAAAACAAGTAGGCAAATGGTCATCAAATCGATGTTGCGCCCATGTCAATACTGCGACATGAATATGAGACCCCAAATTTGATGTCGTCCGATATTGTGCAGATGTTTAGTTTGATGTCAGCCCGATGTAATTTATTAGACATCTATACTATGACGGCAAACATATATTCCGTCGAAGACAGAACCTTCAGCAACGGAACATGTCGGCAAATGGTAACATTAATGTCCTGTCATTAATCCGTCATAAATATGACATCTAAAATATGGCGTCGGTTCGACAGTGTGCCGATGATAGAGCTGGTAGCAATTTAAGAGGTCGTTATAATAAATGGTTGTAAATTTGATGTCGGGCCGATGTAATTAATTTGACATCTGAAATATGACGTCAAACCGTTATCAATGGAACAAGTCGGCAAATGGTCATTAAATGAATGTCGTGCCCATGTCATTAATCCGACATGAATAAGAGATCACAAATATGACGTCGGGCTAATATCGCGCCGATGTTGGAACTGGTAGCAAATTAATAGGTTGGTCAAAGATTGTAAAATTGATGTTGGGCTTATGTTATTAAATATACATAAATATGACAGCTCAAATATGACGTTGGGTCAATGTTGTACCGATGTCGGAACTGGCGTCCATTTGTCGGCTTGTTTCATGGTGCCAGTTCTGACATCGGCATGATATCGCTATGGCGTCATCATTGAGATGTCATGTTCATGTCTTATCACTGACGTCGCCACAACATCAATTTAATGAACATTTGCCGAGTTGTGTCATTGCTGCAAGTTCTTACATCGGCTTGACATCATATTAAAGAGGTCACATTGATGTCTAATTAATAACATCGGACCGACATAAATTTTACTACCATTTATCGACCTCCTATTATATATGTCGGATTATTTACATCGGCTCAACATCAACTTAATGACTATAAGCCGATTTGATTCATTGTTGCCCATTCTGACATCGGCAGGATTTCGGTTCGACGTCAACATTGATATGTCATATTTGTGTCTCCTTAATAACATCGACCTGACATCAATTTCACAACCATTTACCGACCTCTCTAATTGCTACCAGTTCCAACATCGGTGCGAAATTAGTCCGACGTCATTTATGAGATGTCATATTCATGTAGGACTATTGACATCGGCTCAACATCAATTTTATGACCATTTGTCATATTTATGACGGATTAATGACAGAACATTAATTTTACCATTTGCCGAATTGTTCCGTTGCTGAAGGTGCTCTGCCGTCCCATGACAAAAGGAAGCAACTCTGTGGAATGAGTTTCTTAGTAAATGAAGAAAATATGTTTTTCTTTCTGACCTCTCAAACATAAAATCCTAATTCCTCAGAGAAGGCATTTCGGGTTGATATGTTTTATGCAAATTAAGCAGCATACTTCCTTTTGTCACAGTATATCTTGAATATTTGCACGCGTCATCCAATGACAAAAGGAAGCAACTCTTGATAATCTACGAAGTCAGTATTGTGTGAGTACGTGCGTGTGTGTGTTTGTGTGTGTATCCATGTGTATGTGTGTATATACGTGTGTGTGTATATTATGTGCAAATATATGTGTATGTATGCGTGTGTGTGAGTGCATGTGAGTATGTGTCAGTGTGTGTATGTGTTAGTGTGTATCTACTCATGTATGTGTTGTATATGTGCGTGTTTGTGTGTGTATGCGTGTGTATATGTGCGTATGTTTGCACATATGTATGTCTGTGTGCATATATTTGTGTGTGTTTGTGTGTGCGTACGTGTGTGTGTGCGCGTGTGTGTTATGTGCGTTTGTAAATGTGTGTGTGCGTGGGTGTTTGTGTGGCTGTGCCGTGTGCGTGTTTCTGTGTGTGAGTGCGTGTGTGTGTAGGTGTGTCTGTGTGTTTGCTTGTGGGTGTGTGTGTGTATGTGTGTTTGTGCGTGTGTGTGTTTGTTTGCGGGTATGTCTGTATGTGTGCGTATATTTGTGTGTGTGTGTGTGTGTGTGTGTGTGTGTGTGTGTGTGTGTGTGTGTGTGTGTGTGTGTGTGTGTGTTTGCATGCGTGTGTTTGTATGTGTGTGTACATGTCTGGTTGTGCATGTGTGTGCGTGTTTGTGTTTGTGTCTGAGTCATTGGCAAAGCCAGCCAGGTAAAACAACATTTCATCAAGTTTATCATTTTCTGCAAAATTCCCCACACAAAAGTCTACATGTGGGACAATACTAAACACACAGCATCAGAACTTGTGCTGTGAAAAAAAAAGAAAACGTTATATTTTGTATTCACAGTCAGCATTTTGATTGATAAATGAAATGGGTTTTAAATGTATATATATACTTCAGTCAAAATACACTAACGTTTCCTTCAGATGTGCAAACAGATTAGCGAATTTCAGCATTTTCTGTATCAATTCTGGTGCAGTGGTTGACAGACATTCAAGGAGAAAAGTGAGCTGCACTTAGGCGCGCTCTGATTGGCTGATTGGGAGATCAATGCACACATGCCACTTCCATGCTGATAGGTGATTGGCTGATTGAGTTGCTTCCTTTTGTCATTGTTTTATGAGGAAATCTTTAGAATTGCTTCCTTTTGATATATCTATATTTCGGAAATTAGGGGTCATGTGGCCTCAATTTTTTCACCATCATGTAGAGCATACAAAATTTTTTGATGAATTCAGAGTTTCTTCCTTTTGTCATGGGACGGCAGTGCTGTCTTCGACGGAATATTATAGATTATAGATGTCTAATAAATTACATCGGGCTGACATCAAACTATACACCATTTACATAACTCTTAAATTGCTAACAAGTTCTAACATCGGCACAATATCGGACCGACATTATATTTGGGGTCTCATATTTATATCGGAGTAATGACATTGGCCCGACATAAATTTTACAACCTGTTTCCTACCTTCTATATTGCTACCAGTTCCGATGTTCGCGCGATATTAGCCCGACGGCATATTTGACATGTCATATTCATATCGGAGTATTGACATTGGTGCAACATCGATTCGATGACCATTTGCCGACTTGTTTTATTGCTGCTAATTCTGACATCGGCAGGATATCGGTGTGACGTCATAATTGAAATGTCATATTTAGGTTCAATTAATAACATTGGGCTAATGTCGGGGTGTCGGACATTTTAATGTCGGGCCAACGCCAGGATTTGATGTTGGCCCTTTGTTGGGTAACTGACATTGGGCCAGTGCCAACAATTAATGGTAAGCCAACATCACAAAATGACATTGGGCCAATGTTGAGCTGGCGGACATTTTAACGTCGAGCCCATATCAGAATTATATATCTCTCCTATGTCAGGATTCGCCCTATGTCAGGATTCGCCCGTCAGGATTTGCCCGACATCACAAAATGATGTTGGGACAATGTTGGGCTGGCGGACATTTTAACGTCGGGCCAACGTCAGAACTTGATGTTCTCTCAACGTCAGGAATCGATGTTGGGCATACGTTAGAACTGACATTGGGCCATTGTCGATAATTGATGTTGGGCCGAAATCGCAAAATGACGTTGGGTCAGCATTAAAAAAAAAACGCCGCGCTGATGTTGGGCTGGCGGACATTTTTACGTCGCATGTTTAATGTTGGCCCAACGTCCTCTTACAACGAATTTTACATCGGCCCACCGTTGTCACAATGTCAGGTGGCTACCAGGGTTATTCCGTCGTGCTTCCTAAGAATTAGAGGAAAGTGAGTATACAGGTATTGGTAAAAGTGCCTAATTAACAGACAAATCTCAACTTTTTGTCAAACTTTGAATCCCTCCCACACGAGTTCGGCTTAAAATGAAACGTACACCATGCATCCATAATTAGTCGTCATTTATGAGATGTCATATTCATATCGGACTATTGACATTGGCGCAACATCAATTTTATGACCATTTGCCGACTTGTTTCATAGCTGCCAGAGGCTGACATCGGCAGGATATCGCTATGGCGTCATCATAGAGATGTCATATATATGTCTAATCATTGACGTCGGCACAACATCAATTTTACAACCATTTACCAACCTCCTAAATTGCTATCAGTTCCAACATCGGCGGGATATTATCCCGACGTCATTCATGAGATGTCATATTCATGTCGGGCTATTGACATCAACGCAACATCAATTTTATGACCATTTTCCGAGTTGTTTCATTGCTGAATGTTCTTACGTCGGCGGGATATCGGCCTGACATCATATTGTCGATATCATATTGATGTTCAATTAATAACATTTTCCCGACATTACTTTCCCAACCATTAAAGGAGAAATTCAAAGGGAATAGAATCAAGTTATTATGGTTTATTTTATGATAGAATGAGTTATTAAAGCAATTTGTGCAGTTAACAAGTCATGAAAGTGTTCAGTTTCATGTTTTATGAAAATAAAATTTTAGTGAATTGACCCTCCCCTTTACCATGAAATCGGCACAGCAAAGTGGCTCTGTGCGTGACGTAAGAGCCGGGCTTTGCGCTCCCGACAGCTCTAGCTCGAACGGCGATCTACACGCAAATGTTCATAGAGTGGACGCAGTTCTACTCTCTCAAAACGATTGAATATTGCCTGAATAATCAATATCTGACACACAGTTGTCCTTCCATGTCCTGAAACATATCCTAATGTCAATATTCATGTCATTATTGGCATTGAAAAAGTGTCAATCTCCGTAAAATAACTGTTTACAACTCACCATTTTGCCGAATTGTTGTTCATATGTACACGGAGATAGTATGAAAAACAAATCTATTATAGCTGTGTTTCAAAACAAAATAACCTAGTAGAATCATGTTCCGAGCTAGAATTGCCTTTGTTATAACAATATATAATATTTCTTATCCATTTCAATATGTCAATAACTGGTATAATTACATAGAATAGTGTATTTCTCACCGTTTTGTTTTGGTTTTGTTTCGTTTCGTAAAAGTTTCGTCCATCGAGAAATACATGCAATCGCACGATCGTATACCCGGCCGTATACTATGCATATTGTGTATGTTATTGAACTAAAAGTAGTTCCAGCGTATGCGCTATATAATTCGAAGCTTTCTACAGTCCACCACACGATCACGATCTCGCTATAAAATTACATCTGACAGTTCAACATGGACGAAGAATTTCAACAAAACAGCCTGTTAATGGACTTTGAAGTATCCGTGGAGGAGCAAGCTAGCTAGCTAACACGTGCACTCGTTTGTTTTGATGCGCGCGCAGGAAATGTAAATCCGCCAGCGCTATCAGCCGTATAGGTAATGCGGCTGCCAATGTTCAGAGAAATCGCGGATGAATCGTAACAACACAGGAGATCGCGAATCTAATTCACTCGACTTTTCAAGCTAAACCATGAAACTAGCCATGATAGATCGACTAAAGTAATAACTATTCTTCGTTTTTTTTTTTTTTCATTTGATTCATAATGATTATTAACTGTTTGTTTCCATAATGGAAGTGGTAAATTCTCCGTCTGATATGTCAAAGTGAAACTAGATGTTGGTAAAAAATCGCCTGCTCCCAAATCTGTGCAGGCCTCCTGCACGACACAGTCGTATAGTTTCCCCTTCTTTTTTCACCTTTTTCAACTTTTTTGTCACAAACAATACATTTGTTGGATGAAATCATGATGAAAACATGATGAAAATATAAATGAGAAGCAAATTACAAACAATGTAGTATTATAATTTATTCTTGGTAAGGGAAAAATAGCACATAAGTTGAAGCTTGTCTTTCCAGCCTGGTATATTATACGCTTATCTACATACTAACCGCGGCAGCCGCCTGGGCTTCAAGCCCGGTTCTTACGTCACAGCTAAAGGCCGTTTCGTGTAGCGATTGAGCGAATTTTTCCCTGGGAATAGGGTGATGTTTTCACCCTAATTTCGCCTTTATGGAAGCGTTATATTGTTTGAATGTCAGTCAAGCTCATTCTATGGCTTATAAGCTTTCTGTAGATATGAATATCGTCATATTTAGGGGTTTTCTTTGATTTTCTCCTTTAAGCGACCTGTTAAATTGATACCAGTTCCAATATCGGCGCGATATTAACCCGACGTTATGTATGAGATGTCATATTAATGTCGGACTGTTGACATTCGCGCAACATCAATTGTATGACCATTTGCCGACTTGTTTCATAGCTGACAGAGGTTGATATCGGCAGAATATCGCTATGGCGTCATCATTGAGATGTCATATTCATGTCTAATCGATTTTTATTGGGCCATTGGCGGAAATTGACGTTGGGCCAACATCACAGAATGACAATGTTGGGTTAGCGGACATTTTAACCTCGAGCCGACATCATAATGTTATGTTGATCCAATGTCATGAGTTGATGTTGTTCCATTGTCGGAAATTGACGTTATGCCAATATATCACAAAATGACGTAGTGACGATGTTGGGCTGGCGGACATTTTAACCTCGAGCCGACCTCGATATGCCGACATCCGGCCAACAACTTTTGACATCGGCCCGACGCCAGGTGGCTAGCTGGGTACGCGATGACGTAGAGAAGTAGTACACGGGAGCTTCAAAAATCGTGTCACTCCGGCATCTTGCCCATGTACAAAGTCTTTGGGACACGCGACTTGCGCGCGGTAAGTAAGCCTTCTAGTTATGAAGGCTAGTTTATATCATCTCGGAGTCTTAAAAAAAGACTAGTGATCGTGTTACGCAATGTGCGTTTGAATTGAGACTTGAATACATGCTTATACACCTAACATCTTGTCTCCACTGCCTCTGCTTTCTGGCTTGTTTTCCCTAATGTTAGAGGTAGTTTTGGTGAAGTATGTCGTTGCTTGTGTTTGAGTCCGATGTTTGGATGCCGATTCTTAACAAATGGGCGCTTATGTCCGGTGTCATGCTAAATCCATACGCACTGCGAAATCCGTACGCAGTCGCAAATACGCATGCGCATCTGTGGGAAAATTGCCTGCGAAATTCGTTCCCATTCATGCCATTTGTAATAAAGCATGCAAAATGCCTCCTTGAGGCTCCTTGCAGCAAAAAGTGTTGTCAAAACCCGACGGTGGATTGGGAAAATCCATTCACGTCATTTAAAAATTTGATAAAACATGTGTCAATTTGTTATGAGCATGAAATTGCGGCGTATAATGGTCACGAATTTCGCAAGACACACCTCCAAATGTCTAAGCGCATGCGCATTTGCTACTGGGTACGGATTTCGCAGGTCACGGATTTAGCACCACACCGGGAGTTGAACTGACAAACAGGCCGTTTTGGGGACCGTTTGTTCCCCTTTTGATCGAGTCTTGGTCGACGTCGCGTCGGTACGGCATACGGTGTCGGCGTCACACTGCACACTTCGCGTGTGTAGGGGTATGTACTGTTGTGTACTAACTCGATTACGATCTATCGATGTGTGTGGCGTTAGCTACTTTCTTGCGTTAGCATTTCAACACGGTGTACCGTGTATGTTCATTCATTGATGATGACTGATGTGTTCTCTGTATTCTTGCTTTGAATACCATTTCTTCGGCTCAATTATTGAGTTTTCGGTGCATTCCATATGTGGATGTTCGTGATTCGTGAATGATGATATAAGATTATCTTTTAAAGTAATTGATGCCCATTAAAGTAGGAATATAATAAGTAGTACAGTGCGAGAGTGTGGACGACGTGTACGTGTCGAGGTCAATATCTAACGTTCATTCGTGCGTGCGCGTAGTCGTACAGAGTATAGTGTCCGTAAACATGGATACACTATTTAATGTGCAAGAGTTTGTGAAAGATGTGACTGTGGCGAGATTGAAGAAACTTCTCAAGGCTCAGTTGAAAGAAGTGGCATCTCATTTTGGGGCAGATATTTCTAAGTGCACTCGCAAAGCAGAAATATTGGAAGCGGTTTTGGTACAGCTCAATTTAGAAGATGTTGAACAGGAAGTTATAGGACAGGCTGGAGTAGATGTAAACCTGTCGGAGGGCAGTGCTAGGCAAGATCATGGCTCTGTAGGTAAAATGGTTAATACTGGAAGTGTAGATTCCCAGATTAAACTTGCTAGCATTGAATTAGAAAAGGAGAGAGTGAAGATGGAGAGTTTGAAACTTCAAATTCAGTTGAACCAGTGGTCAGGTGCACCACAAGGAGGATCAGGGGAGTACAAGGTAACACTCCCAGAGGGCCTGATATTTCCAAGATGGCGAGTTGTTTGCCACAGTTTTCTGAGGAAGATATTGATTCATTTTTTGCATCTTTTGAGAGGATGGCAAGGAATCTTGAATGGGAATACAGGTATTGGCCTATGGTGGTTCAGCAGAAACTGATGGGTAGAGCTCAGAGTGTAGTTTGCGCCTTGTCAGATGATGAGGCGAATGACTATTGGAGTGTGAAAGAGGCGGTTCTTCGTGCCTATGAATTGGTTCCTGAGGCCTATCGGCAGAAATTCCGGAGTTGTAGGAGGCTTCCTGGGCAGACCTTCGTGGAGTTTCAGAGAGAGAAAGAGATCCTGTTTGGTCGATGGTATAGGTCATTGAAGCTTAAGCAAACATATGCAAACCTGCGTGAAGTGGTTTTGATGGAGGAGTTCAAGAAATCGGCTCCCCCTGATGTGAGATCATACTTAGAAGATCAGGGGGTACAAGTCGTAAGATCTGCTGCTGTCACTGCTGACAGCTATGAGTTGACCCATTCTCGGAAAAGTCCTCCGTACAGAAGGAAGTTTGATTCACCAAAGAATCAACACGAGCCATGGAGGCAAAGTGGCTACAGCGAGCGAGGTGGTAGGTCAAACACAGACATGAAAAGAGACAAATCCAAATCCCCTGTGCCACAGAGAAGGGAAGTGACCTGCTTCCATTGTGGAAGAAAGGGACATATTATGTCTGAATGCTGGCAGTTAAAGGAAAAGGAACAAATGAAAGAAAATTCACAGAAAAAAGAAACACATGGCTTTCTGTGGCCTGAGGTAGGGGACGACAGTGATTTCTTTGACGACAGATATAGTCAGTTCGTCTCATACGGAAAGGTGGATTTTGAGGATTCAGTAGGAATCGAGGTAGTAATCCTTCGGGATACAGGCGCAACTCAAACCCTGATGGCAATTGATCCCCAATCTTTGCCTGCGGGATCCTTCACGGGGAGGCACATTTTGATCTATGATGTAAACGGTGGGACTCAATCAGTCCCATTGTACAAGACGCGGCTATCATGTGATCTGATTGCAGGAGAGGTGATTATTGGAGCGGTTCCAAGTCTTCCGATGAAGGGTATCACATTGCTCCTGGGCAATGATCTTGCAGGGGGTCAGGTTACAGTAACCAAGAAGCCAGTTTTGGTCGATGAAACAGAACGTCTGGAAGATGAGTTTCCTGGCATTTTCCCAGCATGTGTTGTTACCCGAGCACAGGCACGTCACAAGAGGAGCCTTATGGAAGGGGACCAAGTTTCACTTGGAGATACATTCTTTGGGTCCTTGGATGAGGATAAGATTGCAGATTGTCAAGAGAGTCTGTTTGGGAAGTCTGCTTTGATTGAAGCGCAACAGGTAGATGAAGAGTTGCTAAAGTTGCGACAGACTGCGTTGACTGTTAATGAATCAGAGAGTGTACCAGAGTGCTATTATGTGAAATCTGAGGTGCTGATGAGAAAATGGCGACCTCCAGATCGTCCTGCTGATGAAGATTGGGCTGTTGTTCATCAGATAGTTGTCCCCCCTCCCTATCGAAGCGAAATCCTCCGCCTTGCGCATGAGGTCCCTATGGCTGGACATCTTGGGGTGAGGAAGACTTTGTCGAAGATCATGGCTTACTTCTTTTGGCCAGGTATATGGAGTGATGTGGCCGCCTTCTGTCGATCGTGTCATACCTGCCAGATGGTTGGAAAACCCCAGCATGTGATCAAACCTGCACCGTTGACTTTCCTTGAGAAGTTTCGCGACAAAAACCAGCGACTGTTTCGATGGAGCTTGATCCTCCAGCCCTTTGCTCTTAAGATAGTGCATGTTATGGGAAAGGACAATGTGATCGCTGATGCACTGTCAAGAATGTGAAAGGCCACATTGCACAATTGAAGGTGACAGTACGCATGAAAAAGAAGACAAAACATATAATTGTGGACGTATTGTTATAAGTGTGAAAGGACACACTATTGAATAGTCATAGGAAAAATTGGAAATAATATATAAATCTTGGAACTCACACACACTAAAAAAGGAGATTATTAGATGAAAATTGACTTAATACATAATAATAAAAAGATTGACATAATACATAATAAAAAAGGAGATCAGATGAAAATGTACGTAATACATAATAATAAAAAGATTGACATAATACATAATAAAAACAAATTGACATACCCTAATACATAATTAACAAAAAATTAAATAAATAAACATGGATGACTCATAGAAAATATTCTATCCGATGTTAACTTTGTCTTTTTTTTGCAGGACCTTTGCGGTTAACCATTACATTGAATTGTGTAAGATAATAATGAGACAAGAAGACACTTATTTGCTGATTTATTATGATATTGAATAAACAGATATTTCTTATGCACATGTTTAGGTGCCATTTGGATTGCCTTGCAGAAAATTCCATGATAAGAAAAATTATAATTGATGTTATGCATGTAATTGCCTTGTCATTAAAAAAAGTTTTTCTCTTTACCATTTTAGGTGGATCTTGTGTGAAAAAAGAGAAATTTAAATTTGTCCTTGGAAAAATAACAGGGAAAAAACAACAAATGAATGTAATGCCAAAAGCACATGTGGCACTCTATGCATTTTACTTTGGGTTGTATAAGCTTAATTATTGTTAGGCATTAACTTGAATAGGAAATGTATGTTGGTAGCTCCAGATGTAAAATGTTGCACCGCATTGTTATGCTAGAAATATTTGTTTAAAAGAGCTTGTGTACAATTTAGTGTAGTTTGTAACTTTGTAATGTTATAAAAGTAGCAATGAACGTTATAATCATTTACGAGTAATCATGATTTCTTTTATATACATTTAGGATCGATATAGATGGGGGCTTGTTTTTTTGTAGATCGATATAGTGGTATCGATTCTTTTTTTGGTAATCGATTCTATTGTTGCTGATCGATTATTTTAGTGATCGATCATATAGGGTTTCGTGATCGATGCTTGTAGATGATCGATTCTCTTTTTGGTGATCGATCATATAATGTTTCGTGATCGATCCTCTTGATATGCTCGAATGAAAATACTGTGTAGTCAATTTAAGTAGATTAGTGTATTATAAGCTTCGTAAAAGATGTTCTCATGAGAAAATGTTGAGGTTTTTAGGGGCACATGATTATATTGCTATCGTGCTCAACCCTTGCACCAAAGCTAGGTGTTTATTGAATTATTTGTAAAGATAATCATATGTGCGATAATAATGAACACATTTGTATTGTTTAGGTCGTATATTGGAAAACGATCACAACAATTAATTGAGACATGTTTTGTTTGTCGTAAAAGTGCTCTATAATTGTAATACGGATGTATAACGAGTTTGTTCAAAAAGTTATTGCATAACTTTTCTCTTGTGTTGCGGGAGATGTGACGAAAGTCTGAATGAAAGCTAGTTTATATCATCTCGGAGTCTTAAAAAAGACTAGTGATCGTGTTACGCAATGTGCGTTTGAATTGAGACTTGAATACATGCTTATACACCTAACATCTTGTCTCCACTGCCTCTGCTTTCTGGCTTGTTTTCCCTAATTTTAGAGGTAGTTTTGGTGAAGTATGTCGTTGCTTGTGTTTGAGTCCGATGTTTGGATGCCGATTCTTAACAAACGAGTTGGTTTGTTTATTCATAATTCTACGGTCTACGCACTTCATAGCATGATGACAAAGACGCTTAATGGAAAAACCGACCACTGTACAATTATCCTGTACATAGTAAATGGGCAGAGCGCGACGTACACAGTTAACACGCACTTTGATACGCAGGCTTTTTATTATGACGTCACAATAACAATGTTTACTTCGCCTGACTAACAATAACTTAAAGAAGTTGGTTAGCTGCGCTCAGATTGGAGAAATTTAACATAATGACCCACAAATATAACAGAAATAATGTCGTTTGTTCAGATCACTTCATCCCGGATTGTTTCCAACCACACTTGCACGAACTGCTCATACGAAGGATCAAGTCCATAAACTTTGCAAATGAACATAGCAATCGGAAGAAGTAAGAGTTAGACTTGTTCAGGCAAGTTGTAATGTCTGATGAAGATACTACATACCAAGCAAGGTTTTTTATGTAGGATGCGCTACATGCTATACAATTAACGTGATCGATCGTAAGCGAATTTAATAGGCTCACTGAAACTTTTTTAATAGAAACATTCAATATTGGTAATAAAATAATGTATATATTTGTTTAATGAAGAACAGTACTTGGCGAACAGTAATTGACCAATAAAAGTCTCTGATTAGCCAGCTCGCATGGTACGTCACCAATCTGGCGGTCTCGTTCAAATATGGCGAACCTCACGGTAGCAGCTCGCTGGATTTAGGGGGAGGATTGTTTTGCAATTTTCTGGATCTTGTAAGAAATGATCATTAGTGCCTGAGACGACCGTAGACAGTGTTAACAATGGAAAATGGTCTTTGGAGTGGAATTCCATTGTAAGCACTTTCTAACCTCCTGACTTGGGCAATAACTTAGGAAGAGATATAAATATATATATAGGACAAATTTTAGAATACCACCCATGGGATGATATTCAAAAATTTCTTCCTAAGTCATGATTTTGTCCTAAGTGGTATTCCAATATCCTTCCAAAATGTCTTCCTATAAGTCACTTCCTAACTTGTTTCCTAACTTCAGGCAAGAACTTAGGAAAATATGCAAATTTTTGCAAATAGGCGACTTAGGATGAATCGGTATTCTTAAATGCACTGAGCAAAAAGCATTATAGGAATGATTTTTAGGAAAGCCCGACCCCTTGTGACCCCAGTGACTTTTACATAAACGCAGATAAATGTAGTTCACA
This sequence comes from Echinarachnius parma, assembly GCA_037951105.1. NCBI lineage: Eukaryota > Metazoa > Echinodermata > Echinoidea > Clypeasteroida > Echinarachniidae > Echinarachnius > Echinarachnius parma. The sequence continues at coordinate 20,025 of JBAMJV010004802.1, read as the reverse complement.
TTGCACTTTAATGGCGCAGATCAAAGACAATAGAGCAAGCGCATTTCCCCGGCTTTTACGAAAATGTCTTTAATCATAATGTCTATAGCTTCCTTCTCCTTTCTGATTGGATGCTTGTAAATGAAGCAACATCACTCATTGGCTCACAACTGCACTGTGGGCGTAGCCAAAAGCTTACTTATTTGCATTATGTAAAAAATAGTCAAAATATTGGAATACAAATTTTGCACTTCCAAAGCACTTCCTAACTTCCTGACTTAGGTAAGAACTTAGGGAGATATTTAGGACAAATATAAGAATACCACCCTTAGTCTGTATCTTATAATGTATTTTTTGTATGCAGTATAAGAAAATAGATCAAATAAAAACCATAGCAAACTCGTAATTGTCCTATATCAAAATGAACCGTTTGTGCATTTCATATAACTGTTTATGTCATGTTCGTTCCAATACATTTTCAAAAAAAAGGTATTTCAAGAAAAGGGACTGCTCTGATGACTTCTACATTTTGATGTTTAAGAGACTTAACGTCCTAGCAACGACTTAATAATGTAAGTATGCTTGAATACCTCGAATACTTAAGGGGGGGCTTAACCTACCTTGGGGCAGTTATTTGTTAACAATTCAAATTTGGGATTTTCATATCAAACAAATCTAAACAACATCTATTTTACCATATCCCAAAGTTTCACTTTGATATCTAATTCCGAAATGACTCTAAAATCGCAATAAACTTAATGCGGCATCAGCCATTCAATGACCTTGAAACTACTCTTTAAAAAAATAAGAACACTGCACCAGAAAAACATTCCTAAAATCATTATTTATTGGTCTTTTCCCTTAATTTTTCTTTTAAATATAGGGTACATTATGCCGTGTTGAGGTGTTGTCTGCTGCCCTCTCAAAAGGCTTAATTTGACAGTGCTATATGCAGCTAAAATTACTTTCTATCTAAGGCTAATAGATTCACAATTGTACTGCCCCACATACTCAGACCTGTGTGGGGAAAGTGGTTTTACTCATTAGTGACTAATTAAAGTATCTAAACTAATTAAAAATTATGAAACAAGTTTAGATTATTAACATTGCGTTGATAGTTGATAATTAAAGCAATCACCAATTTGATACAATGATATTCGAATTCAGAAAGCCATTTTATGTGTATATTCAAATTACAAACATTGCAAATATGAATGTTATGTATTTCTTTGTGTTTCTCAGTATCTAATTTATGCACAAGTGCCAGTCTCTTGCATGCCATAACTTTTTATTGGATAGATGGATATGGATGAAATTTGGAAATGATGTTTAGTACACATGCCACTTTGAAATGAACGTTTTAGGTTTTCCAAAATAATTTCTATTTTTTAGCAATTAAGCTATGAATATTTAATTAGCTCGAAAAAGTATTCATCTCCTAATTAACATAAAACTAAATTAATTTTCAAAAAACAAAAAAGTTCATTTCAGGGGGAATGCTTTTTTAAAGGTGCTCTAAAAAATGAACTCTATAACTGGTTGGGTATTGTGTGAGAGAGCGCAAGAGATGTTTCTTTTATTCTTATTATATGCTAATTAGTATTCGCGGTGTCATATTACACACACCTTTTGTCTTCCATTGCACTCACATTAACACGAGAAATTATACCCTTTTCCATGAAATTTGACTTCCTTGAAAAGTAGGTTAAGCCCCACCGCCCCCCCCCCCCCCCCCCCACAAAAAAAAATAACATTTTTATTCTAGCGGTTCCCTCAATACCTTATTGTATTCGTATTTACAATGAAATCATGGGACAGGTTTTGGTTTTTCAAATTTCCCTTTCGTTACAAAGTTATGAACGATCGAAGTATATTGAGATAAGAAAAACTCCGATGGAGTTTTGAAACCGTTTACAAAGCAAGCGCAGTGAGTCACTTTGCATTTTCGCTCATAACTTGGCCACTCAATGTCCATTTGACTTGAAATTTTCACACAATACCCTGTGGAAATGTGAGATAACAACAATATACATTGCATCAACCAGTCATCCCTTTTACTCTATCAATTGAGCCCTCTACCATACTTTCCATCACCGCTTTTACAATTCGTGTTCTTTTTTCCCCAAATTTGGTTACTTTTCCTAAAATCTTATTGCAAACATCTTGGGTTAAACTTTAAATGTATTGGCTGGTCATGTGTCGTGAGGTCGCCTCCTTTTGCGTTACATGCCGTTTTGGGCTTCTGCAGGACAATGTTACAGTTGAGATCAAAAATTTTCTGAGGAAGACCCCCACCCTATCAAAACTATACATTTTCTGAAAGGAAATTTCCCACGGAACCCACATATGCACTCAGAAATAAGACTAGGTGTACAGTCAATTTGTCATACTACCCAAAACATGAACTTTTGTTTCCAGTTTTAGATGTCACTATTTTCCTGATAACTTTTTCTAAAGTAGCTCTAGACAAGAAATGATAATGTTTTCGTGCAGAGCAGACTTAGACCTTTACAGCAATATAATATTGTATGGGGTAAATTATTATTTTGTGGGAGATTTGTTCATTCATACTTAATAATATTAAGCTTATTAATACTTAATACTTAACATCATAATATGATGTGCCATAATCAGTGGCGTATCTACGGGGGGGCACGGGGGGGCACGTGCCCCCCCCCCCCCCCAATCGTTTGGCAAAAAAAAAAGAAAAAAAAAGAAGAAAATGACGACCCGACATGAAGCCAAATGTGTCTACAATGTATATCATTCATTATTATCACGTTTTATTTAATGTGTGATAATAATCATTATCAACGATAATAACCAAGAACATAACAGTCGTTCCCTAGTACTAGCAATAGCGCACCTATATCAGTTTGAAGAATCATTCCAATATAGCGCCTTATGCAAATTTTCAGTCCCGTGCGCGAGGATCGACGCTCACCGCATTTCAGAAGACATAGAGCGCGTATAGGCCTAACAAACTTCCTAGCATGTTAAATCATTTATCATACCAAGGGCCCTTTTAGGATCTTGAATCTGCCTCTTATAGATAATTTTGACGCCTTCATGCAGGCTATAAAGGCGCATAGCTGCACTACGTAGTCCTAAATGTCTAGGTAAAGACAAACTTTTTTTACTAATTTCTTCACTCCAAATGCACCCGTTCCATTAATTCATGATGCATAATCTAGGCATATTGTTGATGATCATGATTGAAGGAGCACCAGTCATCTTCTCCAGAGTCGATATCTGCATCAGTTGAGCATAGGCCTACTGAAACTAATTCAAGGGACCCGAGCATAGCTGTTTTTTTTTAGTTTGAAAAGGACTGTAAACCTTAATTTTTGCCGCGCGCTTCGCGCGCATATTCTGAAATACTGATATATACGAAATGTATTAGACCCTCATCTATCATGTCTATAGCACACTATCATCGGAAAATAAAATAATTAGAAATAATATATCTTTTAGTAAATTCGGTCCATATGCGCTGAATGCAAATAAAATTGGAATATTATGTCCCCCACATTAGAAAGGGGAGGAGATTGTCCCCCTCCTTTGTCATTAAGTATGTTTGGTTCCATATTATATACTTTATATTACGTGAAATTTCTGTCTTAGGTGTGCACCAAATCGCACAATTTCAGGCCCCAAAATACGAAAGCTCCCTACTGTGGGAGGGGGACACCCCCTCCCACACCCTCCCCCAATCGGTCGCTTCGCTTCCTCGCAATGTCTCCCCTCCACTTTTGCTTAGTTCCATTGGAGCTCAATGCCCTAGACTATATCGATGGCTCTATAGTATACAGGATCACGTGGATCCATCTCACGGGCTTAATCTTTCCTCGCTATTACCGTTTTAAAATACGTAACGAGTAGATTCACTATTATATACCATTTTAACACCCATGATTAAGACAATGATAAAGACAATAATGACCATACTTCTACAGTGATATTTTAAACACCAATTTCAAAAATTTCAAAAAAATTGGGAGGGGGTGAACCCCCTCCCACACCCTCCCCCAAATAAATGTAGACAAGCATACGGCGTGAGAGTATTTGAGTCTGGTGTGTGTGTACACGTAGGTTTGATTGTGTGTGTATACTTTATCATGAGGGAAATGATTTCTTTAATTCAGTATTATCAAATTTCCTTCCAAGGTATGCACCAAATTGCATCATTTCAAGTAAAAATTTGCAAAAGCTCCCTACCGTGGGAGGGGGACACCCCCCTCCCACACCTCCCCCCCTCGGGCGCTACGCTCCCTCGCAGCTGTGCCCCCCCCCCCCCCCCCCCCAATCACTTGACCCTCGCTACGCCACTGGCCATAATACAGTTTGATAAGTAAGCTTTAATATGTTACCAAATTTATCGTCTTAAACCTTTTTTTTTTAAGATATTAACGTTTTTACCAAGAATTCACAAAATGTATCAGTCCAGATTGTGCCCCCATAGAGTCTGTATTGGAAACCCCCAATTGTCTATGTTTGTGTTGATTTAATACAAGTTTGATGTGGCAAGAACACTTTTCAATCATTTGACATTAAAGTTCAATGTTTTAACTTTCATTTGATACCAACATTGTTGCTATACATCTAGTTTTGAAAAAGTTATTAACGTTTTATGACAATGTGCACTTTGAGAGGCATTTTCCTATACACTTTGTACAGGGGCGCCGCTTCCTGTTCCACCCTCTTGCTCCAACCTTAAAATAGCTGTATGTCCACTTCTTGAAAAGGTATACCTTTCAAACTTTGTAGATAGATAGCTTTCTGAAACCCCTTTAAAATGATACCAAATTTGTTAAGAAAAGTTGTCAGGTTATGAAAAGAATTGAGAAAATGTTAGCAAAATAACTCAAAATGTAACGGCGCCACCCTATTTGGAGGCGAGTTCATGACACATGACCGGCTATTTCATATTGCCATGGTAACTATGAACTGAAGAGTATGTTTAACAAATTGTACAATTTGTGTTGTTCTCTTACTTAACAACTCAAGTTTTTGTTTGTTTCCCGCCAAATTTCATGGCAATCATTAGTAACAGGTTTACATTAACTGAAATCGATTTCATGGATAATTCTTTTATTTTTTCGCTTTTCAAGTCAAAATGGAGCAAAACAATAACAATAATAAAAATTATAACAAATTAAGTTTTAATATATTTGTATGATATTTGTTAGATTTGAAACTGATTTTGAGGTTTCTCATCATGTCTACAAACATTAAGAAATTACAAATCTCACCTTGGATCAGGTCAACAGGGTAAATGGTGAACAAATTGCATACACACATTATTATGCACTGTAATGTGTTTGCTACCTCATCTGGAGGTCACCTCCACAATTACTTTGCGGACATAATAGGCACCCAAAACCCATCAAATGCCACCAAAATGTCATGATCTATGTTCAAGAACATTTAATCTTGCATAATTATGCTAAAACGGTTAAATTTGCCTACACAAAACAGTCCATCTGGTAAAAAAACGCTCAGTTATGTCAGTATTTAGATCATTTTCATTGTTGTTCAACATATCGTAAATACCGCCTTCATATGGTGACCAGAGGGATTGCAATTTGGAGAGCTTGACCTGCTTGACCCTTGTGCCAAAGATGAAAGTGGTCGCTCCAATAAATAGCAATTGGAATGGTGGGCCTTATGACCCCCACTTAGTCCTGGGAGAACTAAAATAGTTTGTGCCTGATATGGTTAATGTAATTGCAAATAGTGCAATCCATTACCATGAGACAAGACCGATTTATGAGATCTACAGTACCATTGTTGACAAAGTGTGCACAGTAGAATAGACCGCTTCTGTAATGTATGCAAATAATATGCGTATGACGTAAGACTCCCCGTAGGCAAGATCAACAATAGCGTCTTTTCGCTGTGCGACGGGAGTGCGGCTACGGGGGATTTAAATTAGCTTTGATCGTCCCCGTACTCTGGCTACCGTCGCGATCTATTTGCAGTTTCGCAATTCTGAATACGCGGGAGTTTCACTCGTTCCATTTATCATGCATGTTGTACTATAAGCATACGGTATAGGCAGTACAAATCACAACATACTGTACTGTGCATGCAGCGCGTGTGTACGAATCAGTGCATGAAACACGTGAGGCAGCGAGCTTCGCCGTCCAAGCGCTCTGATTGGCTGATCACGTACCCGCGTAGCGGCTCTACGCCCGACGTTAATTCGGCGAACTACCGTCCTAGGTTTGGCCGCTACGGGGAAATTTTCGCTCTGAGTGCGACCCCCCGCTAAAAATTAGCGTTGTAGCCATAGTCCCGTCGCCGAGCGAAAAGACGCTATTAGTAACTAGGTCCGGCAAGCTAAGTTTGCCGGAGCTTGCCGGACCTAGTTACTATTGTTAAGCTTGCCAACGGGGAGTCTGACGTCATACGCATATTATTTGCTTTGGGATTTGTAATATCCAGAAATAAAATTAACTATTGAATAGTTAGCCTAATTTTAGTGAGCGAAGCGCAAATGCACAGTGGGTCAGGATCGCCTGAAAGTTAGCCAAGAGAGAACTCCTGAATTAAACTAGGTTTCCCGCTTAATTTCGTAATTGTGACAATCAAATTGATATAAGGAGCAAACGAATTCGCGCGATTTGCGATCGCCATGTCAAAGCAGCATTCGAATTCGTAAATAGTCGTTCAAAATTACGTATGAGCAAGTCAATTCGCACAAAGGGCATACCTTTTTATCAATGGGCATTCAAATTGGCATGTAGTTAAAGGGCAATGAAACCCAAGCAGAATGTTGCTTTCATAGTCTTGAAGAGATGAAGAAGAATAATCTCTGAAAGTTAGAGCATAATTGGGTAAGAAACAAAACACTACGGCTATTTGATGATTTCAATCTATTCTTATGGGGAACTCAAACATGTCAAATTGGCAACGCACTCTGATAAGTGTGTGGACACTCTCCATGGGTTTTGTACACAAATATTCCCATTTTTACAGTTTTCTTCATAGTCAGATTTTTCCATTCCCCCAACTCATGATGTTATGTATAAAAACATTCTACAAAACATGTTGAACTCGAACAAAGGGTAAACATAAATTTTTAGAAAATTGAACAAAACTAAAATTGTGTGTACAAAATGTATGGGGAGTTGTCCACAACTTTGCCAGAGTGCGTTGCCAATTTGAGTCATTCGAAGAAATACAGTCAAACCTGTCTATAGCGACCACTCAAGGGACCGGCGAAAAGCGGTCGCTATGGACAGGTGGTCGCATTAGACAGGTAGGCCGCCATTTTGAATTTCTGATCGCATACTATCATGCCCGTATGCACATGTGTAATTAAATGGCGTCGCTACACGCTCGCGTGTTAGTATATTTTATTTAAGTGTTTGTTGCATGCATAACCAAAACAACAATTGAAACTATACATGAATTGGCATTACATTTTAAATGGTATTACATGTTTGTACATGTACGATTATCTTTGTTTTATACTTGAAATTGCAAAATGTGTCAATTTATTTACTCATCAATAGACTAGAGAGATTCACATGCACTTTAAAATGCTCATAAAGAGTTTTCTATAGCATTCTGAAGTCAAGATGCATCGTTGTCAAATGTCAAATGTCAAATTCGGTTGTGGTGTTGAGTGAAGTGTCGTTGTGTGACGCATTTCAGGATCAGCATCAGGTACTGAAGTGAAGGGAACGATTAGGCCTTTTTAATGAATTGTTTCATGCATTGACATGCTCAGAATTAAAGGCTTGAGCGACCAAAGGCAAACTTCTTGGTGCCTTTGTCGCTCAAGCGCCATTTTTGGTCGCTATACACAGGTTGAAACGTGCGTCGGGACCCAAATGGGGTGGTCGCTGGTCGCGTTAGGCAGGTAGTCGCATTACGCAGGTAGCTTAACACATGATTTTTCACGGGGGGACCAGAGAGCGGTCGTTATGAGCAGGTGGGCGATATAGACAGGTGGTCGCATTAGCAGGTTTGACTGTACATGGTTCTTTTCAAAGAGCCATAGTTTTTTATTTCTTGACCGATTGTGCTCAAATTTTCAGAGACTATTCATTATATTTAGTGTCTTATAGTGCATACAACAATTTGGCTGGATTTCATTGTCCTTTAATGATGGCGCTACTGCAAATTCGCGAATTCGAATGCCCATAAATGAACTCTTGTGTCTATTCACGAAAGCGTATGTGTATTCATGGATTCGTTTGTACCCTTTCGGAATTTGAAAGACCGATACCAACGATACGCGGCAATGCGTGAATTTGAATGACTCTGAATGAATTCGATTGATCAAAGTAAAATTAAGCGGAAAAAACTATATTTCGCTGGTAATGGGTCAAATAACCTTAAAGGGACTTAGTAACATTGTCCAAATCCACAAAATAAAATTTTAATTCTAGCGGTCCCATCATAGCTGGTTGTATTCGTATAAACAATAAAATCATGGGACAGGTTTCGGTTTAAGTATTCAGATAAGAAAATCTCCCTTGGAGTTTTGACACCGTGTACAAAGTGAGTGCAGTGAGTTAGTGAATATCAGTTTGCATTTTCGCTCATAATTTGGCCGTGGTTTTTATTTGACTTGAAATTTGTACACAATACCCTGTGGACATATGAGATAACAACAATATACATTGCATCAACCATTCATCACTTTTTGCACATGTCAACAAAGTTACTAGACCCCTTTAAGGGGGTTCCAGGGGCTCAGCCCGGGAAGATTTTGGATTTGGGCAGTTTAGCATTATCAAAAAGTGGTTAAAAGAAGACTATAATAACAACTTCCATTCATGAGAGGGGGCAATGCTCCTTAAACGTAATGTTAGTATATATTTTTGAACCCCAAATATTGGGGGGATGATAATACAGGCCATTCCCCACCTGAAATATTCGGGGGATATATCCCCCCACCCCCCCCCCCCCGTGATCGACGCCCCTGACACACACACACACACACACACACATTATTCACGCAGTTACACTTTAAGAAAGTTTGAGGTTTGAGGATAATGGTTTTATTGCATTATTGTGTCAACATTGTTATGAGTTGATGGTACGACACTCCATAACTAGTACACTCTCCCGAGTTCCTCGCAAAAGACCAAATAAAATACACAAGAAAAGCCGTGATGTTTGTAATTTCAAGCCATGTTAACTTCCAACGTTTCTTGCCTATGGCAAGCCAAGTGTACATCAAATCCAGTATGACAAGCCGTCACACTTCCCTCCTTAAAGATGGCATTTATAACATCAAAATAAATGACCTCTAAAATGTTTCTGGCAATATAACACAAATGTGAGACTTAATGTCTGTATTCTATATATAAACAAAGCCTATACTGCACACATATGTTTCACTACCTCGGAATATAACTTATGAAAACAACATGCATCAAAACCATTCTTATACATAAACAAGATCTCTACATTGAAGATTTTCTGCACAGTAAATCAACAATGGTCTCTTTGCATCAAGCTTACAAAGTACTGAACCCTAACTCCAGCTGTCTTGCCAGGAACTCCCAACATTTATCAAAATAAAATACATGTGCACATGCAATATCATTGCCCAAACATGCAATTGGTTCACATTCAGAATCCCTTAATCACATTTTCACTTCTTTACAAATTATTTAATGCTGCACATGTATCTATAATCCTGTACAAAACAAATGTAAATGCTTCCATTCCATTGCATTCACATCTGTCACTTAATGTGTATCTTATAAAACTTTCCTTTAGCTTCAACAAAAAAGTTACAAACTATGCCAATTATATATTGTGTAAGACGTTGTGCACATTTATATTTAAAATTAAATGTGAACCCACAACCATTATCTTTTAGCACATATCATTTTAAACATTTCCACAAGATCTTCTACATGTTACTCTGCAAATCTAACACAAAAGAAAGATACATCAACCTGTTCTTACAACGTATGAGAATGGATTTTTCACCCGCAATGCAAGAACATACAAACTGAACATGGGAAACATTAATTTTTTTCTTCTTGAAACTGCTAACTGCTTTGATCTTCCTGATCAAAGTCATCCTGCAAAAGAAAGATGCAAATTTAATAGTTACGTCTAAAAGCTGTCCGCCCAACAATCCTGTTTAAGGGAAGACAACATCAAAATGAATGCACATCATACATGTACATAACTTTTCAAAATGTCAACACATGAAATAACTGTTCTTCCTTTTTCTTTGAATGTTTAAATCAGGTTTTCTTAAATTCAGTCTTTCCTGATTTCATTCATAAAGTCTTAAATTGAGGTCTCCAGATTCTTCGTCACGTCCAGTCCTTTTCATCAGGCTTTCAGCATCAGTTCTCATGGTTTAGAGACAAAGAATCAATTTCTTCCTCTTTTTAAAGTCCAGTCGCTGAAATGCTACTGACTGGCTTCTCAGTTCACTCTGACGGCCAACATGCTGATCAGCATCACTGCGATCACCTGGTCTTCTCGATCGACGACCACTCACTCGCGACTTCATCAAGCGCGAATTACGACGAGGCCTCCACTGACGTCTCCTCCCAGCGTCACGTCGAACACGAGTCCGAAACTGACAACGAGCTCCTGCTCGCCATCTAGCTGCTCTGGCTCGTCGAACACCGCGTCGTCGCCTAGTACCTCTCGCCCTGCGTCGACTGCCTTGACGACGTGAAGGAGTTCTGGACTGACGTCGACCACCTTGTCGCTTCTCCACCTGGGAAGCTTCCTCGACATCAGAAGACGCCGCCTCACAAAGCTCGACCCTCTCCTGGAGTGCAGGCTGAACATGCCTGCGATCACCTAGATCACAAGCTGAAACTGTAGAGGACTCTGCTTCATCCCTCTGGCCTCTATCAGGTCTCTCGACTTCTAGCCGGTCTCCCTCCGGTCCCCCCTCTGGCACCTCTTCCAGGCTCTCCAGCGCAGCTTCACTTTCAAAGTCTCTCTCCCGGATGGTAGGCGGAACATGCCTTCCATCATCAGGACTGGAAGCTGACAGAACCATCTCACCAGTTGGGCCCCTCCTCTCCTGGAATGCAGGCCGATCAAACCTGCGGTCATCTGGACCACAAGCACACACCTCATCAGGGCTCACCAGGACATCTGCTCCATCACAACGATCAAACCTGTAGTCATCTGGACCACAAGCAGACACCTCATCAGGCCGCACTAGGACATCTGCTCTGTCACCGCTTCCGGGTAGAGAGGTCTCCAGCCTGCCATGAAGCTCTGCACCACCAGATTATTGCTGTCCAGCATGTCGTCCAGCTCGTCTGCCACCAGAGGATTGGTCTGCGACGCCAGAAGACATCATCCCGTCTTGCGCAGTCATCATGGATGTCGTTCATAGCCGTCGCCATCTCTCCGACCTTCTCCCTACTACCATGGTGAAGACGACCTTCGACATCATCCCAAGGATTTCCACGAACACCTAGACCGAACATCACCGTAATCGAGCAAACACTCAAATCCCCTGTATCACTGATACCTTGTGATTGTGTTTGTACATGTATGTCTGAATGTCTTTTCCTTGTGTCACTTGTAATTAACGAACTTAACAAGCTATCTCCAACACTCACATCAGACTCTCTTGCTTTCTCTTCATGCTGTCTCCCCTGGAGAACTTTGATCTGTCTCTCAATCTCCACTCTCCTTCGCAAAGCAAAATCTTCAACAAAGCTCATCGATGACTCCGGCAAAACCTGCCTTGCCACCAGACTACTAACGATCAGTTTCCGGACCTTAGATCTAGTCATGTAGGATGTAGCCTCATTAACATAGAAGTACAATGCAATTTCCAACAGATCATCTTTCCGCATCTCCATCAGCTTCTCCAAGCTTGGACATCAAACAAAATTCCTCAACGAATCAGACATCTTGGGAATTTAAACAACACACATGTGTCTCAAAGGAATATACAAATCAGCATCAAAGACCAACAACTCCTTTCACGTGTTCACAACTCTCTCTCCTGTAAGCTTACCATGCAAAAACCTGCACTCACTCACATGTGAACAAAATCTGAAACGCATCCAAACAAACAAATGACTTAACTAACCGACTTTGTTAACACGATGGATATTACTCACAAGCAAATCCAACACAGCAATCGTGAAGAATACCCAACGCCACCACACATTAAACAAAAGTGTGAAACCTCCTGACACACAAGAGAACATGCATAAAACCAATGCATCAAGGGAAAACAGAAAACAGAACCCTTCCAAATTTGTTCTACGAAAAGAACACTAGTCGGAACTAGAACACTTTGGAATGCACACAAAACTGCACTACACAACCCAGTTGAAACTACAACTTCACTTCTGGTACACTTCACACAATGAACTGTCCAAAGCTTATCAACACGTAATGTCCTGTGTAATTCTGCCAATTTCCGACAGCGACAACTATCCCGACAATCACATCACAGCCCTATCACTGCATCCAATGCAACTCTTCAGTCACACAAAACTGCACTACACAACCCAGTTGAAACTACAACTTCACTTCTGGTACACTTCACACAATGAACTGTCCAAAGCTTATCAACACGTAATGTCCTGTGTAATTCTGCCAATTTCCGACAGCGACAACTATCCCGACAATCACATCACAGCCCTATCACTGCATCCAATGCAACTCTTCAGTCACACAAAACTGCACTACACAACCCAGTTGAAACTACAACTTCACTTCTGGTACACTTCACACAATGAACTGTCCAAAGCTTATCAACACGTAATGTCCTGTGTAATTCTGCCAATTTCCGACAGCGACAACTATCCCGACAATCACATCACAGCCCTATCACTGCATCCAATGCCACTCTTCAGTCAAAATAGCCCACATACACATCCACTACAAATGTAGAAGTAAAATGTACCAGAACACGAATTCAAACATGAATCCACATCCCAAAACGAAATATCCAGCTGAAATCCATCAACTGACGTGTCATCTCAAACACCTGAGAAACACAGAGCAGAGATGAGAGAACAGAGAGAACCCACTCATCACACACTGCAAAATGCCTAGAAAACCCAGCACTTTATTCTCACAGTGCAACCCATGTACATGTTGATAAAACTAAACATCCGTACACGTAAAACTTGCATGTAGACGTAACACGACTGTAAATCTCAACACACAACGCGTACGAACAGTCACCATCCAGCTACTCACACATGCAAAACCTCTGGCGCGGCGAGCCAGAATCTTCGGCGCACCGAACAACCACCGACACCGAGTGACGCCTCCGCAGGGAAATTAACACGCATGACTTCGAACGAAATACATCAACAAAAACCGGCCATATTACCTCTAAACTTGCAGAAAACTACACATTCTCCCGGCTACAAGCCCCCAACTGTTATGAGTTGATGGTACGACACTCCATAACTAGTACACTCTCCCGAGTTCCTCGCAAAAGACCAAATAAAATACACAAGAAAAGCCGTGATGTTTGTAATTTCAAGCCATGTTAACTTCCAACGTTTCTTGCCTATGACAAACCAAGTGTACATCAAATCCAGTATGACAAGCCGTCACAACATTAATCACATGTATAATGAACACAGCAATATACAGTAATTCATTAGGTTGGGTGGTTGTGTGGAATAATTGTGATAGCAGTTTTTAAAGAATATAATCATGTATTAATTGAATAAAATCAAATTAATAACGTTCTGACACTTAAATGTTTCTTGTAAGTATCGGTTTCCATGGTGGTGTATATAATACGTGTGGTTTACGGGTTTAGATGGGTGGATTGGTAAGCCCTGAAAAGGACTATGGTAGTCCTAGAAAGGACTGTTGGTGTAGTTCTGAAAAGAACTGTTGGTATTATTTCTAGGAGAGTTCTAAAAAGAACTGTTGGTATTCTTTCTAGGAGAGTTCTAAAAAGAACTGTTGGTAGTCCTAGAAAGGACTGTTGATAGTCCTAGAAAGGACTGTTGGTAGTCCTATAAAGGACTGTTGGGATAGTCCTGAAAAAGACTGTTGGTATTCTTTCTAGGAGAGTCCTAAAAAGGACAATTGGTAGTCCTAGAAAGGACTGTTGTTAGTCCTAGAAAGGACTGTTGGGATAGTCCTGAAAAGGACTGTTGGTATTCTTTCTAGGAGAGTCCTAAAAAGGACAGTTGTTAGTCCTAGAAAGGACTGTTGATAGTCCTAGTTGTTCTCCCATATATCGGACCAGCCTCACACAAGATTCAACGCATTCTTCAGACAGCAGACATCAAAGTTCGTCATAGCTCATCCAACAAGCTCCACTCGGCACTCCACACTCACAAGGACAGGCATCCACTTCACAAGAAAGCAGGAGTCTACAGAATACCATTCGAATGCAGTCAAGTCTACATTGGGGAAACGGGCAGAAATCTGGAAACACGACTAAAGGAACACAAGACCAGCTACAGACTCAGCGATTGGGACAAATCAGCCATTGTCAAGCACGCACAACAGCACGAACACGTCATTCAATGGGACGACAGCAAGCTCATCACCACCATCAAACATTGGAACACACGCCGCATCCGAGAAGCCATCGAAATTCACCGCCACAACACAGTACCTCAAGATACAGGATTATACATCAGCGACATCTGGAAACCACTCATCAACAAGGACACAAATAGACCGCCGACACAGCCTACACAGCCAGCCACACATCACCCACCGCCACCCACAGAGGAAACCGAGCAGCCTAGCGCCACTCAAATCCGCAACCAGCACACCGAAATGCAACAGCCAGTCAGTCAGCCAACCGTACACCACCCGCCGCTACCCGCAGAAGAGCCTGACGTCACCCGCGTCCGCGACCAGCGAGCCGAGAGGTTACAGCGCCGCCAGCGTCAACAGCCAGCCAGCCAGCCAGTCGAACATCAACAGCCGCCAGCCGCAGAGCAGCCTTGCGTCACCCACGTCCGCGACCAGCGAGCCGATAGATTACAGCGCCGCCAGCGTCAACAGCCAGCCAGCCAGCCAGCCGAGCATCAAACGCCGCCACCCGCAGAGCAGCCTTGCTTCACCCACGTCCGCACCCAGCGAGCCGAGAGACTACAGCGCCGCCAGCGTCGGCAGCAACGCGTCGCCGATAGCGCTCCTAATCGATAGTACGTCTTTTCAGAACTACACCAACAGTCCTTTCTAGGACTACCATAGTCCTTGTCAGGGCTTACCAATCCACCCATCTCACATGGTGTACCCGTAAACCACACGTATTATGTTCTGCGACACTTGTTCTTGGAATAACATTATCAAGATATCCACTTATTCACAGTATATAGACAGGATGGGTAAATCAAAGACATGTCAAATAGTTTGATGATATGATTATTTTGTTGATATGGAAATTCCAAACATTGTAAGATAGCTATTATTTATCAGTTTGCTGCATGGCTGTACGAATTGTAGTGTCACAATGTAGGGGTCCATCTTGAAAACCATTTGATGTCCCTAAGGTAATCCTGTCTCCTCGTCTTTGACTGTGTATACTAGTTGAACAGCAGATTCAACCCTCTCCACGTAGAGTGCTATATCAGTCAGGCCCAAGATTGCTTTTCCAATCTTTCTGAAAAGCATGGTTTTCCAATCTTTTGGACCCCAATGAATTATGCATACGCCCGTCATGCAACGCGTTACCCCGCGTGTAATGTCTATGGGAAGAGAAATTTCACTTTTGAATCTCAGTCGCTCAACAAATTATTAAGAGAAATCTACCCATTTTTTAAGAATCGATGTACTAAAAGATGAATAAAGAAAGTTTCTTGATGTCAAAAAGACACACATACTGTGGTATAAAGTTAAATATATGAGCACGGTATAACATATAACAAGAAATTATACATGTATGCGCATTTGTGTACGTGTGCATATGTGTGTTTGTATGTGTGTACGAATGTGTGTGTATGTGCGTGTGCATGGAAGATGAAAGTCTGATTAGGCTAATCACAATAGCATCACACGGTTGAATAGAGTACCAACTCACACAACTTCAATTACAATAGCTGTTGATATGTCAGAAGAAAAGCACTGTCTAAGCTATTGCACGGAGGAATGCAGGGCATGCTTTTGTGTGGATGTTCTTTTTGTACTTTCATCTTTTGTCAATCTCATGGTAGCTGACCAGTAATTGACAAATGATATCACTGCAGGTCAACAATAGAATTTGCTCCGGAGGGTCTTTTAGGAGGTGGGGCTTAAAATGTTTAAAAATATACAAAACATATTTGGGTCAAACCGTTTAGAAATATTAAATGTGTACACTAATACAGATGAACAGAAGTCAACATGCATTTGGGTTACAGGGCCCCTTTAATAATAGTAACTAGGTCTGGCAAGCTCCGGCAAACTTAAGCCTAGTGCCCATTTACCGATCTGGGCCTAGCGATCTAGAGCGATCTTGCCCGAATAGGAGCGATCCACTGAGATATGTGGTTAAGTCGCCAAGTGACCTTGGTATCACATTAGTTCGCAGTGAGTCAGCTTGATTCCATTGGGCACGCGATCTTTTCAATTTGGCCTCCTTGGGGTCATAGCTTGGCCCCTATTTCCACCCATCGTCAAGGAATACAATAACGAGGAATTCACGCTTGTTTGATTCTCAATTTGTTGGCAAGTCATGGCATGCCGTTTTTAACATTTATTTCCTTTTCTTGATATCAAAAGTTACCATTGCTTAACAACAACAAATCAAGAAATCGAACGCTGGCTATCATTAA
The DNA here is from genome assembly GCA_037951105.1 of Echinarachnius parma. Lineage (NCBI taxonomy): Eukaryota > Metazoa > Echinodermata > Echinoidea > Clypeasteroida > Echinarachniidae > Echinarachnius > Echinarachnius parma. The sequence continues at coordinate 3,328 of JBAMJV010004802.1, read as the reverse complement.
TTTATTTCCAGATCAAGAATCAAGAATTTAATTATTGATATTATGAAAACAGAATTCCTGATATCAAGGATTCAATTCCTGATATCAGGAAATATGAACAATTGCCCAAATGGCTTGGCATTTGTGCGATCCCGCCCGACATGCGATCGAGAACAAATTGTTTGAACATGTCCAAAAACTTGCGACCACAACCGAAACCACCCTTGCGGACGCGAATTACAGCGATCTGGTGCGGCCATTGGTGCCCACTTTGCGAATTAACCACATATCTCAGTGGATCGCTCCTATTCGGGCAAGATCGCTAGGCGCAGTTCGCAAAGTGGGCACTGGGTTTATCAAAAAGAACTCGCAAAGCGCATTATGATGTCAAGACAAGCAAGAACGAACAATACCTGGCTGTAATTCTCAACCATGCACGCATGCGTATAAATAGGGACAATAGGAAGTCGCCGTGAGATCGCATAGTGGGCACCGAAAAGACCGCGTACGGAAACCACTCATCAACAAGGACACAAATAGACCGCCGACACAGCCTACACAGCCAGCCACACATCACCCACCGCCACCCACAGAGGAAACCGAGCAGCCTAGCGCACTCAAATCCGCAACCAGCACACCGAAATGCAACAGCCAGTCAGTCAGCCAACCGTACACCACCCGCCGCTACCCGCAGAAGAGCCTGGCGTCACCCGCGTCCGCGACCAGCGAGCCGAGAGGTTACAGCGCCGCCAGCGTCAACAGCCAGCCAGCCAGCCAGTCGAACATCAACAGCCGCCAGCCGCAGGGCAGCCTTGCGTCACCCACGTCCGCGACCAGCGAGCCGAGAGATTACAGCGCCGCCAGCGTCAACAGCCAGCCAGCCAGCCAGCCGAGCATCAAACGCCGCCATCCGCAGAGCAGCCTTGCGTCACCCACGTCCGCACCCAGCGAGCCGAGAGACTACAGCGCCGCCAGCGTCGGCAGCACACACAACGCGTCGCCGATAGCGCTCCTAATCGATAGTACGTCACCCGCGTCCGCAACCCGTAGCCTTATAGCCGCGCACGCCAACAGATCCCCACTCCTGACGACGGATAGTCAACCTATTCGAAACGTCGAGTCCCTCCTACCATCCACCCTCTCCTCGCAATACCAACAGTCCTTTCTAGGACTATCAACAGTCCTTTCTAGGACTAACAACTGTCCTTTTTAGGACTCTCCTAGAAATATGTGGTTAAGTCGCCAAGTGACCTTGGTATCACATTAGTTCGCAGTGAGTCAGCTTGATTCCATTGGGCACGCGATCTTTCAATTTGGCCTCCTTGGGTCATAGCTTGGCCCCTATTTCCACCCATCGTCAAGGAATACAATAACGAGGAATTCACGCTTGTTTGATTCTCAATTTGTTGGCAAGTCATGGCATGCCGTTTTAACATTTATTTCCTTTTCTTGATATCAAAAGTTACCATTGCTTAACAACAACAAATCAAGAATCGAACGCTGGCTATCATCAGTGGCGTAATGAGCAAAAACTTTTGGGGGGCAGAACCAAATCCGTATCACCACCGGATATTGCGAGGGAGCGAAGCGACCAAGCCCGAAGCAGGGGCGGATCTAGCTTTTTTTTGCTAAGGGGGGGGGGGGGGGGGTTGAGCATCGTCCACGAGGCGCGAAGCGGCGATTTTTTTGCTATTTTGAACCCCCGTAAGTGATGTCTTTTTGCTAAGGGCGGTTTGAACCAAGGGGGTTTGAACGCCGCCCTCTCACGGTAGGGAGCTTTTGCATTTTTGGACTTGAAACTGTGCAATCTGGTTCATACCCAGCTAGCCACCTGACGTTGGGCCGATGTCGGAATTTGGTTATTGAGTTAAAATGTACGCCAGCCCAACATCGTCACGACGTCATTTTTGTGATATATTGGCATTACGTCATTTTCCGACAATGGCCCAACATCATCTCATGACATGATGTTGGGCCATTGTCGGAAAATGACCTTATGCCAATATATCACAAAAATGACGTCGTGACGATGTTGGGCTGGCGGACATTTTAACCTCGAGCCAACGGCGATATGCCGACATCCGGCAACCAAATTCCGACATCGGCCCAACGTCAGGTGGCTAGCTGGGTACATGTACCTGAAAGGAAATTCTGACTTGACGACATTTAGTATAATGTGCGTTGTCCGGGGGGGGGGGGGGGGGGGGGTGGGGGGGGGTGGTACTCAGATTATAGTCGGACGGGGTTGTGCGGCTGAGACATCCCAACCCTTACCCACATCCAAGGGTCCTTTTGCTGTAAATAGGTACTCATGTGTATGGATTTTTTGTGAAAAATTGACCCATGTCTGAGGATTTCGAACTTTAAATATTACATTTTTTAGCTGTAATATAATACAATGGCCAATCATTTTGCATTTTGGGGATACATTTTTGTATTATTAGTGAACTGTACCATACTACAGGGGCGGCGCCAGGGTATTTTCCTAGGGAGGGCGAAAGTGTAAAAAATTGAGGGTGCGAAGCGACCGAGTGGGGGGGGGAGGGCAATTTTTACACTAGAATGGAGCTATCTGGTGCATATTGGAGGTGAAATTCTCAATTTTTAAAATGATTGAAACAGTGAATAGTCTTCAATTATGATGCGGTAATTTGCATAAATATTAATAATGCGAGCGAGCGGAGCGAGCTTAACAATTTTAGCAATTTCACAGCGAGAAAATTGCCATTTGTTTCAATATTATTGTATGGGTATATTCGTTTTTATTACTTATGATATGGCGTTATGAAGGGTAATATATAAACACTCGAGGTTGTGAAATATTATTTATGCGAGCGAGCGGAGCGAGCTTGAAATTTTTAGCAATTTCACATCGGAACATTTTTTGCTCCAATATTATTGTATAGGTATCTTCGTTTTTACAATATGGCGTTATGAAGGGTAACAAGAGCTTTCAACCAAAAGGCGCTAAATCCACTTTTTCAACTTCCGTGGAAAACAGGTTTCTTTGGCAATTTCACAGCGGAAAATTGTCATTTGTTTCAATATTGTATGAATATATTCGTTTTATTACTTATGATATGGCGTTATATAACACCCGAGGTTGTGAAATATCAGTATGCGAGCGAGCGGAGCGAGCTTGAAAATGTTAGCAATTTCACATCGGAAAATTGTCGTTTGTTTCAATATTGTATAGGTATATTCGTTGTATTACTTATGATATGGCGTTATATAACACCCGAGGAAGTGAAATATCATGTATGCGAGCGAGCGGAGCGAGCTTGACAATTTTAGCAATTTCACATCGGCAAATCCCTAAATCCCGGAACAATGAGGGCAGAAAAGAGGG
>JBAMJV010004801.1:0-41525 GCA_037951105.1 Echinarachnius parma | reverse complement strand
ATGTGCACTTATTGCACAAAATGAACCACAAACATGTATTCATGTAGTAAAAATAGGATTTGATTTCTAATCAACATGGACCAAATTTGTTATTTTCCCTTCAGTTTGTTATTCAGCTGTTAGGATCGAAGCTACACTATAATTATTGACTCTAATTTTATTCCATTGTCAATTTTTCAGTAGCAGTTTTCATCTGTTTTTCAATCGGTATACAGTATACAGTATGCCTAATGCATTTGTCTCTAATAAGCAAAATAATAAATCTAAGGTCCACATTCTGAAAATATTGCAGAGATACAAAATAAAATCATGCTAAAATAATTTTCATCATTCTGAAAATGGTGTAAGGGAATGCAAATTCTACAATGCATTGTGAATCTTTTCTCATGTCCAGTAATGTCGGCCCTTGTTTATTGAGATTTTCTGTTATATAACATAACAATCAAGCCCATGATAAGTTTTCAAAATATGCGCTCAATGCACATTCTTTCCTCCTCTGACATTTATCTGTGTTGTTTTCCCAGTTTCGAATCCCAGTGAGATCACTTTGTGCAAGTATAGCAATTGACACACAATGGTATGCCAAAATAAACTCTCATTGATTTTGCCTGCTAATTTGAAGATGAAATTCTAGTTTCAGAACACAGATCTATCATTTATCTCTGTCCACAGTCCAAGAAAAAGGTTCTCAATGAATTACCTTAACCATAAGTCAATCGGGGTCACCACCAGCACAAATCGTGTGAGTCGTGTCAGCATGCAGATTGCACGTCCATTCTATCGGTACTCGGAAATCCTCTATGTATAATGTCGAAGAGAACAGCCACATCCAATGCTATAAAATGAGGATAAAAATCAAAAAGTTGCTTAATGATGGCAATTGGTATGGAAAGTCAATTGCCTTATGTAAGACAAAAAGAAAACACTGATCATCCAAGGTTTTTGATTGCCAAGCCTAATATCTAATCATTAGACTAATGAAAAAAACTTGTCCTGAAGTAAGAGATTTGCAGATTAGCCGGAATTTTCCATGGAGGCGGAGGGGGGGGGGGGGGGGGGGGGTGAGGTGGGTCACACAAGGGAGCAGAGCTATGCGGCTTTGTACGGCAACAACATGGGCGGCGGGCCGGTACAGAAAGTTTGACATATTTGACGTAGTCGTACAACATTTCCGAAGCCGAGAGTATGATTTAGTATTGGTTTAAAATTTTCGACATTTTCGAGGCCGAGACCACGGTTCTTCGTACTTTACGAGGTCAAGACCGCTAAAGTATCATCTCGGACCAGTAAAAATTTGAAATTGGGAGGTGGATCAATCCACCCAATGCACCACCTGACCACCACAATTCACAATGACAATAATTTTTTTATTTTGCAACATTTCACTTTTGTCTTTTGAGTTAGACCGAGTACTACACAGACACAGTGCATTCCAGACCATAGACCTAACATTATCAAAAATGAGCATCGATAAAAAAACACAAAAAACGGATTACCCATTCTATATCAAATTTGAGAAGGCCCATCATTTCATAATCGTAAGTCATAACAAAAGAGATATCAACATAACTAGATCGGCAAATCTATTGCTTTCATGGCCTCTTTGACATGATTATCATTGTCATTTTCACAGTGAAAAAGACAATAATAATGTCAAAGAGACCATGAAAGCGATAGATTTGTCGATCTACACTCAAACTTGAATTGCTGATTCTGTAATTGGGCTCTTGACTTGGGAGGACGTACCTTAGACGGGGCTTCGATCGGCGCTGAGCTGTCCCGGCCGTGCATGACCGTGCGTGTCGTCTCTTCGATCACCTGCAGCTTCTCAGACTCAGCTCTGCATGCATCTCAATTATCAACCAAATTGTTGTTTTTTCTTCTTGATGAACCTCTAGATCTCCTCCCAGGCCGCATTCTCATTCGCATTTTATTTGTAGATTCTCAAACGGTTTCTTCAACAAATTTGCTAGTGGTATTTAGTACACAATGCAAATATGCACAGTACTTCGCTCACTACTACCGCTGTAGCTGTACGCGTATCGTATACACGTATTACGTACGTACCGGCTCTCTACGAACGTACGTCTATGACTAGCTGTATGCAATATAGCCGGGCGGGGATCGGACACAATATAGCAGGCACGACAAGGTCAAAGGTCACCTAAGACGTTGATTAACGCTTTAGAAATAAAAGATTTAAATGATAATTATCTTCATACTAAAGGGACATTTGAAAAAATCGAACCCTATTTTATTCCTCTCTTACCATAAGCTAAACAACACGGTAGAAGAGAAACGAGGAAGCTCCAAGTCATTTTCGTGGATTTGGACACTTTACATGATTCACTTTAAGGTGTGAACATATCTAATTTGGAAAAATTGACCTTTGAACTTCGATTACCTTTTTTTTTGTATACACTCTGTATAGGAAAAACCCTGCACTTGTCAGTACAAATCAAAATGAACATTTCGCAAATTGAATTTTTGTAACACCTAAATTATCAATTTGGCATCTATCACCAAGGCAGGGGGGGGGGGGGGGGGGGGGTGGGATAATTTTCAAAGGCAGTAATCTAACAAATGTACCTCTTATTCGCACACACACAACCATGGCTTCTATATCTTCCTTTCTTTTGTAGATTATTATTTCAGCAGGTAAATAATGGATTACAGCTACCTTGCGTCCCATGACAGGCAGGATGGCCGGCCTGCACCAGAGAATGGCCGAGGACACCCTCAGAACCAGTACCCAGTACACTGTGAGCACCAGCAGTACCCCACCGGACACCAAGTCATGTCCACAGGCTACCCAAGTGGCGGGTAAGCAAATTACAAAGGAAATTACTGCGGCGGCCAAAGTCACCCCGATTTATAACTTTACAGTATATAGCTAATTTTGGTAATATGGAGGAAACCATGCTGTATCAGATCATCCTAAAGTTAGTATCCGTATTCATGAAAGCCTGTTTACTTACTTCTTTGCTAAGTCAATTTTGGATGGCGTGGTAAACACAAAATATTTTAGTTGCTAACCAGGGTTAACTTAGCGGGTACCTTTAGGCTTACCCAGTTGACCCTAGTTGGGTATACTACTAGTAAAACTGTTTGTTGCTCAATAAATACACTTAGCAAGGAACTAAACTAACAGGGTTTCATGAATCTAGCTAAGCAAAGGAATATGAGCTGAAGAATGTTTACCAGTCAAACTGCCAATATACACAACATTAGGATACTTGTATTTTGGTATGCCCATCAATCTATGATGGTTAGATGGGGAAGTAGTGTCTCTGAACCATTCCATGTTAGTAATGGAGTTAGACAAGGTGGTATTCTTTCACCCTTTCTATTTAATTTGTACATGGATGGTCTATCCGACAATCTGAATGCTTGTAAAACGGGTTGTGTAGTTGGCAGTACAGTAGTTAATCATTTAATGTATGCCGATGATCTTGTTGTTATCAGCCCTTCAACTGCTGGGTTGCAGAGTCTGCTCAAGATTTGTTCTGATTATGGAGATGATAATGATGTTAAATATAATGCAAAAAAGAGTCATGTTATGATTATTAGATGTAAGGATCACCGTAGATTGGTATTCCCTGATTTTTATTTATGCGGAGCTAAACTCAATGTTTGTACAGAGGTCAGATATCTTGGTCATTTCTTTACTGATGATTTCAGTGATGATAGAGATATTAGTCGACAGTGTCGTAAATTATATGCTCAAGGGAATATGCTAGTTAGGAAATTTCATATGTGTTCCCCGGATGTGAAGGTGGCATTATTTAGGGCTTACTGTACACCTTTGTACACTGCACATCTGTGGTGTAATTTTAAGAAGAGCAGTCTGCACAGGCTTACTGTAGCCTATAATGATGCCATGAGAATGCTTCTGAGGGTACCAAGATACTTCAGTGCTAGCCAAATGTTTGCCGAAATAAATGTCCCTGCCTGTCAAGCTGTATTAAGGAATCTCATGTTCAAATTCATGCATAGAGTGGATGTCTCTGAGAATGGTATTATTAATGTTTTAGTGAATCCCTCATATAGTTGCCTTAGGTACACATCAGGCCTTTGGAAATTTTGGCTTAGTAGCCTGCTTGCTCATGGAGATTGATAACTTTGTGCATGTCCCATGGACTTTTGTGCAGTATAGTTTATTCTTGTTGCTTGTTATTATAGTACATGCTAGTACATTGCCTTGATGAACCGGGATAGTCATATCATATAGTGGTATGCACTTTATAGTTTAAGTACTTTAACCTTATACATGCATGTGGTTAATGGTACACAGTAGATTGTAATAAGTATGTTTTTCATACAGTTATAAGTTAGAATATTGTGTTTGTTAGAGTTTAGATTGTAGTTTATATACATAGTCTAGTTCGGTTTATTTTGTTTAATATATTTTTATAAAATATGTCTTTATTATATTCATGTCTGTATACTTATATATATCCATGTCATGTAACTTGTTTGTTCTATGGACCTCTGCCATGTGCAGTTGTGTCTGAAATAAAGTTTTGAATTGAATTGAATTGAATTGACATTCTAGAGACATACCTGAGGAGTGAGGAACCTTTCAAAAGGAGTAGCAAAATTCCCAGATTTTATCCTAGCACTTGATTCTTGGTTATAATTATAATATAATAAGCTCTTTATAATGAGGTTCTTTTCATCAGTCTGATTTGCTATCAATGTTAAATGTTACCAAAGTATCAATCAGATATTGTTACTAATATTTACTTGTGTCTTCCTTTGCTGCAGATATGCATCTTACATCCATCCCATCCAGGCACCAGTCACCTCAGCCAATGCAGGGATACCCAGTCAAGAAGGCCTGCACCCTCCAAGGATGATGGCCCAATGTTCCACAAGCAGCAGCAGCAGCAGCATTCCTGATAGAATGCCCTTCAGAACAGAGAGTCAACCATCCACGCATCCGCAGCAAATCCTGCACTCTGTTGCCCATCAGCCTAATCTGATGCAGTCAAATGCTGTCTTCCATAACCATGACTGGTCAGTGCTCTCCCAGCAGGACCCTTCCATGACGTCTTCAGGTCATTCTTCGCACACAGTTTCTAGTAGTGGCCAGTCTCTAGTAGCGGAGGTACGTCTACCCAACCCACGACCACGGAATCCTGAAGCAAACTTTCCGGTCAATCATCCAGTGGTCTCTCGACATGTTGCCACACAGAATGCCCAAACTGCTTCACTCTCTTTGAGCCACGGTGCTGTCAGTGTATCAAACCAAGTCTCTGATGTCAGTATCAACCAACAGGAAAGGGTGAACCCACCTTCAGTTAACAGGCCACTACGAGAGATCAACAGCAGAGCTAGTGTTCTGAAGCCTTTGGGACAGGTTCCTCAGGCACAAGAGAACCTGAGAAGACCTCCTGTTGCCTCATCAGTGTCATCCAAATCATCAGAGATGGACTGCAAATCTTGTCAAACAGAACCACTATTTGACATGCTGCCAGTGGCAGCCAGAACTCTGTCCAGCTCCTTCGACCTCATGGAAGGCTTTTCCTACAAAATGACTGGTCACGAGCCGAGTCCAGGAGTTGTGGTGACCAAGGATCTCCAAGAGGGGGAGAAGTTTGGGCCGTTCACTGGAGAGTTTGTCGACGATGATTATGGCATCATCGACCCTACTTCTTGGGAGGTAAGCAAAGTTGTTCCTGAAGGACAATTCACATTTTGTGAGTCAGAACTATCTTCTCTTTCTGATTTAACTGCCTCCTTTAATCCTAAAGGTTCTCCAAACTAAATTTACCTGGAAGACAGAAATATATGTCGGAGGCACTTGTGCTCGAAACAAATTGGCTAGATGCAAGGATGAAGAAGTTGTTACATTTCATTTAGACATCTCATTTTATTCTACAAAGAAAGTTAGTAAAGGGACCAAGCCGTTTTGAACTTTGCTCTTTGATTCAGGTCTGTGTGAGGGGAAAGCCAGGATTGTACATCAGTGGCACATGTGATCCCAACAACTGGATGACTCATGTGCAAGTGGCCAGGTGCAGGGAGGAGCAGAATATGGAAGCTTTCCAGTTCTATGGAGACATCTTCTTCAGGACGACAAAGGCAATCGAGGCAGGAACAGAGCTCAGAGTATTCTACAGCAAGGATTACAAGAGGAAAGTGGGATTTTCAGAAGACTTAGAGGATTTGAAGCTTGATCAAGGTATGTCAAGATTTATCTCAAATTTGTAAACCAAGAAAATCACATTTTTCCTTAAATCTTTAGTCTTGAATCTGAAAGGAAGGTTGGCTATTACTAGTTGGTTGTCTGATACTATGTGTGCACTGTGGAAGCTCCTGGCATTTGTGATACACTACTTATATAAGTGTTTATCTCATGAATGATGTATTTTATCATGTTGATCTTTTGTTTAGGAGATTCCCACGTCCATCGACTGAGCACATTTAAAGATTTATGAAATTAAATATGCATTTTCCCAAATTATGATGTGAATGTTCAAAGATTTGGAAAAACATGTTTTTCTTTTTCCTCCTGTCCAGGTTCAGGACAGTTGAAGTGCAGAGACTGCCGGTGCCGCTACTCAAATGCCAAGAGTCTGCTGAGGCACATCAAGTTTGAGCATGACAAGGAAAACTTTCCTGGAACAACGTGGGAAAAGGCTAATAGTACTGGACCACCCATGAGGCTTGTCTTGAAGGTCAAGCCGGAAGCTGTTTCAGACTCTGAAATGGGAATGGAGAGCTCAAGTAAGGAAAATGAGAAACAAACAAAGTCTTCAGACGTGTCAAAGCGCATTAAAGTGAAGTTTGTACCTCCAAAGATGAAAGCCGGCAAAGTGAAACTGAAGAAAAAGGAAGCCTTAAATCGTTTTTCTTGCAGTGTTTGTTGGAAGCAGTTTCCGTCTGTAGGGCACCTGGAAGCACACTCTGCCTTCCACAAGGAAGTCAAAGCTTCAAAGCACTCATGCAGTGAATGTGGGGTGTTGTGCCAGAATGTGAAGATGTTGAAACAACACAAGTTATCACACAACCCAGATGCCTTTCAGTGTCACTTATGCAAGAGGTACTACAGACTAAAAAGAGGCATGGTATTCCACCTGCGTAACAAGCACAAGGTGTTTGAGGGGAAGAAATGGAGCCAAGGTGAAGTTGATGATCTGGTGGGAAAACTCAGAGTAAATCAGCAAGATGTAGAGGAAGACAAGAAGAAAAGATTAAATCCAGTAGTGACAAAGAACAAGAAAATGAAATGTGTTGATTGCAAACAAAGCTTTAAGGATAAGGAGGTATTTGAGCAGCACCAATGTACAGAGGTGACATTCAAATGCCAGTATTGTGACGAGATCTTTCAGAAGAACTGCCAGAGGGTTTCCCATTTGCGCCAGGCGCACAAGGTTTATATTTGGAAGAAGTATGGCTTAAACATGGAAGAGCGTCTCGCCAGACTTGTCCGTCCGGAGGAGCAACCAGAAGAAGAGATATTCCATCCTGATCTTCCTAAGAATATGCTGGGGAGGCAGATAGCTAGAAAGGTTTCCAGACCAAAGATTTTCAAATGCAAGTACTGCCCAAAGACCTTCACAGAATTTAACAAATGCTCGAAACACGAGAGACAGGTTCACACCTTCAGCGGCCAATTCATGTGTGAGTTCTGCTCCGCCTCGTTCGTGAGTGAGACAGAATACATCGTACATAAGACCAAGCACACACGGGAGCGCCTGTACAAGTGTGGAGAGTGCACATTGTCCTTCTCTACTGAAGGCGCACTGGCGAGGCACATCAAGGATCACAGGGGGGAGTTCCCTCACAAGTGTGACGTCTGCACTAAGGGTTACCTCACCAGGAGACATATGATGGACCACAAGCGCCGCGTCCACCGTGTTACCACAGTCTTCCACCAGTGCCAGTTCTGCCCGAAGAAGCTCAAGAATAAAAAGACTTGGAAGGCCCACGTGAAGTGCCACAAGGGGATCCGCCCATGCGTGTGTTTAACCTGCTCTAAGGCCTTCAGAGACTCCCACAGCCTGAAAAGACACATGCTCATCCACACAGGTGAGAAACCGCACGAGTGTAAAGTTTGTCAGAGGAGGTTCAGGGTCCCCCACCAGCTTTTCCTGCACATGATCTGTCATGACGTGAAGAGAAAGGAAGCGGAAGCAGCAAAGAGAAGCACTGATGAACAGCTAGAACCGTCAACTGCAGCAACTGTGGATGCTTGATGTTATAAGCCAGGGCAACAGCTAGAAGCGTCATCGTCTGCAGATGCTTGATGTTATAAGCCAGGGCAATGGCTAGAACCGTCAACGTCTGCAGATGCTTGATGTTATAAGCCAGGGCAACAGCTAGAACCGTCATCGTCTGCAGATGCTTGATGATATAAGCCAGGGCAACGGCTAGAACCGTCAACGTCAGCAGATGCTTGATGTTATAAGCCAGGGCAACAGCTAGAACCGTCAATGTCAGCAGATGCTTGATGTTATAAGCCAGGGCAACGGCTCGAAGCGTCAATGTCAGCAGATGCTTGATGTTATAAGCCAGGGCAACGGCTCGAAGCGTCATCGTCAGCAGATGCTTGATGTCATAAGCCAGGGCAACGGCTCGAAGCGTCATCGTTAGCAGATGCTTGATGTTATAAGACAGGGCAACGGCTAGAAGCGTCAACGTCAGCAGCTGTGGATGCTTGATGTTGTAAGCAAGGGCTCGACACTAGCACTTGCCCTCTTGCTCGGGACAAGTACAAATTGATGTCGAACACGTAAACAAATTTTTTGGACTAGTTTGTTTGCCCGATCAGGCAATCATAATAATAATAATATTTTTGATATATAGCGCCCAATATGATTGATAATCATCTCTAAGCGCTTTACAATTATATTATTACCCGGTTATTGGATGCATGCTTCAATCAGTACAGCACACAAAGTGCACGTTTATTTCTGTCTTACTACAAGACTAGAATGTAATTCATCAAGTGTGAATCTCATCTCCAAGTAAGTAGGCAAGTTAATTTGTATGCCTCCACAACGAAGAAGCCAGAGGCATTATTTCTGTCTTTACAAGACTAGAATGCACTTTTATGCTGTTATACAATGCATGCTGTACTGTCATATACTTTTGTAACCATGTGAAAAAAGAATTTCCATTAATTTGGACAATAAAATAAAATCAATCAATCAATCAATCATTATGTTTTCGGGTTGTCCAGCCGTGCGTCCGTAAGCACATACGTACGTCTATACGTCCCATTCTCGTGATCGCATTATCTCAAGAACCGATTGATGCATTCTCACAAAACTTAGTCCATGTATGTATCTTGGAGCGCCAATGAACTGATTGGATTTTGGGGTCATGTGGTCAAAGGGAAAAGGTCACGGGGCTCATTATATATGCAAAAATAGCTTTTTCGACTGCACGCAAAGATCTATCTAGTCTTTTTGGGCATGTGCTATTTGAACGTTTTTATGCCTCCGCAACAAAGTTGCCGGAGGCATTATGTTTAAGGGTTGTCCCGTCCGTCCGTTCTTTGTCCGTATTTGTCAACTGGTTCTTGTGATATTGCAACTACAAGCTATTTTTGCATAGTGATTCCTGTGACCTTGACCTTTGACCCCAACATATAATAAGATCATTAGCACCTCAAGATACATAAACGAACCAAGTTTGGTGAGAATCCGTCAATTGGTTCTTGAGATACACGATCACAAGCTATTTGTATGCCTCCGTAACGAAGTTGCCGGAGGCATTATGTTTTCGGTTGTCCGTCCGTCCATACGTACGTCCCGTTCTCGTGATCGCGTTATCTCAAGAACCGATTGACCGATTCTTACCAAACTTGGTACATGTATGTATCTTGGGGAGCCGATGAACTGAGTAGATTTTGGGGTCAAAGGTCAAAGAGCTCATATAAGCAAAAATACCTTTTGATCGCAAAAAACGATTGATGGGTTTTGACCAAACTTGGTACATGTATGTATCTTTGTAAGCAAATGACAGGTAGCGTTTAATTGTGCACTTAACGTCACGTATTCACCCGGTGGGAAAGTTCTCTCATGGATTCCACGGAGTGCCACAGCGCTATGCATGACCCGCGCTAGCTACGTGACTTTGGTTTTTTGGTTAATTTGTTTAGTAACCGCTTACCCATTGTTGTGCGCGGGTCACATAGGGGTCACTACATGTAATTATACAGAGTGTCTCAAAAAGGTTGCAACACTTACGATCGTTAAATTCTTCGACACCATCGACCAAATGTCATAATTTTTTATTTCATTGGATAGAACATTCTTTTTCCAACAAAATGATACCATGAACATTAATTTTGGGTAAGGCGTTTGGATCCTAGGGCCATTTTCTGAGGCAATGTCGTTTCCTAAATTTGCTACTTTTTCGTCTCCAGCGATCCTCGGAATACTGAGGCATTTTCGTCCAAATGCCTCCCATAGAATTAGTTGTACAGACGAATCGCACGACTGCACTCCCTTTGATAAGGAAGACAATGCGAGCCATACTGTTCGGGGTACTCGATTACGCAACATTGTCTTCCTTATCAAAGGGAGTGCAGTCATGCGATTCGTCTGTACAACTAATTCTATGGGAGGCCTTTGGACGAAAATGCCTCAGTATTCAGAGGATCGCTGGAGACGAAAAAGTAGCAAATTTAGGAAACGACATTGCCTCAGAAAAATGGCCCTAGGATCGAAACGCCTTACCCAAAATCAATGATTATGGTATCATTTTGTTGGAAAAAGAATGTTCAATCCAATGAAATAAAAAATAATGACATTTGGTCGATGGTTTCGAAGAATTCAACGATCGTAAGTGTTGCAACCTTTTTGAGACACTCTGTATATTCTTCATTCTTTAGATCTTTTCCTGTGACATACCTTTACAAATGTCGGTTTCACAATACCTTTACAAGAATAAGTACAATATTGTTGTAATATCATGCTAAATCAGTTAAAACTCCTTTATTGACCGATATATAGTTTGATGGAGCGACGAATTCATTATTCATTCGTAGAATCCAAATTACAGGGCTGTTCGATCTGATTTTTTTTTGGGTGTGTTACATTCATCCCCATCCGTCAACTGGAAACTGTTCAGACGTTTTGTTAAAGAGGACCTGTCCCTTTAAGATTAATGTATTTAGTAGAGCGTGTTACCATTCGATCGACCAGAAATTTTAAATACAATTTTCACAAAGAATACAAATAATTCACACACTGATAATGCCACATTATGTATGATCCAACAATGTAGCCTACAACCAAGAATGAGTCTCGAGGGAGCGAAGCGACCGAGGGCTGGGGCAGAGCCAGAGGGAGAGGGTTTGGGAGGGGGTATCCTCCTATAACCCAATAGTCTCACTATCACCACCCCCCCCCCCCCCCCCCCCCCACATGATTTCCCAGTAGTCTCAGCCTCGGCCTCAAACTCTTTTTTTAGGATTAAGGTGAGTCTTTTTTTGTCAGGTCTTTCAAACGTAACGAAACACAAGGAGAATTCACGCACGCACGCGGAAATTCTGCATAGAGCTCCTGTACTTTAAATGCGTGCGTCACAGGCTGTGCCTTAAACGTACGCGTAAAGCCTCAAATTTGGTACAATCTTCCGAAAACCCGATTACGTCCGTCGCTCCATGGGCTAACTACGAACTCCCTTATTGTAATGGTCCCAATTGATGGCAACTTCCTTGTTGTCCACTTTACATCTCTCTATAACGAGGTTCCACTGTATTAGACCTCTATATATTATAATTAAAAGAAGGCAAAGAAAATGGGCTTCCAACGGATTCCAACGGGATTCCAACCAGAGACCTCCGGATTGCTAGACCGGTGCTCTTCCGACTGAGCTATAGAAAACCCTAGACGGTGCTCGTCCCTGAAACCCCTTAATTCTCATTGCAAGAATGGTCAGAAGCTATTATAAACCTGACATAAACCCGAAGGATATAAATCAACTTGGGGATATATGCGAGGAATCACCGAAGCGATACAGCTTTTTGTAATAATTAATTCAAACTGACCAGAAATTATTGTGATTAAAAGAAGGCAAAGAAAGTGGGATTCCAACGGATTCGAACCCGAGACCTCCGGATTGCTAGACCGGTGCTCTTCCGACTGAGCTATAGAAAACCCTAGGGGTTTCAGGGACAAACACCGTCTAGGGTTTTCTATAGCTCAGTCGGAAGAGCACCGGTCTAGCAATCCGGAGGTCTCGGGTTCAAATCCCGTTGGAATCCCATTTTCTTTGCCTTCTTTTAATCACAATATATTTCTGGTCAGTTTTTCTATATATTATAGACAGATTCTACTGTGCGGCTAAGAAGACAAACAAAGTTGGATTACAAGATGCAAATTAGTGACATTCAATTATTTATTCAGTGAAACGGCAAATTCAGCTTGAGTTTAGTATTCTTCTACACTACATAGGGTACAAGAGTAGTGATTTCTGATGTCACATACTCACATTACTTTATTATAACATAGTAAGTACATGTACAATAGTTCTACACAACTTGCTTTGAAAGCGGATTGGATCTGGACAATTGGTCACAACATTTCTGGCTTGCCTGACTTTTGTTTAGAACCATATGGCAATGCTTAGATGCAACACCACACTTTGTACTGTATAACGTACTACCCACACTCGCCTTTTTAGTCATTGGCCCTGTCGGGCCAGTGAAATTGTATTTTCCCCTATTCTGGTGGCCCGAAAGAAAATTTACTGGCCCCAAAATTGTATTTCATGAGTAAGCTTCTTACTATTCAAAATATCACTCTTTCCTAATCAAACCTGTGATTACAGATGAAGCATGACATAAAAGAAAACAAGATTTTGTTCATTTTGTCAATGTCGGGTTGAAAATCTGCTTGCCCGATCGGGCCACCAAAATATGACTTTTATACATTTTGCTGGCCCCAAGTGCAATTTTACTGGCCCCGGGCCAGCGGGCCAGTGCGAGTGTCGAGCCTTGACTACAGTATGTCTAACTGTATAGAAGTGTGGGGCAGACACAGCAGACTGGATTTCAGTTGGGCTAGAGTCAGTTTTGCTCAGAGCCATAGGCGTACCCAGGGGGGGGGGGGGAGGGTTAGGGGGTTCAACCCCGCCCCCCCCATTGACCCCAAAATGGCTGTTTTGGGGGGTTTGAACCCCCCCCTTTTCAAATTGAGCCGGTCTCGAGACTACTTTTAAGAGGTCTCGACCATCTAAAACCTGGTCTCGACCGACTAAAACCCCCCCCCCCCCCCCCCCCCACTGAGGGGTTTTTAATTTTGAAGGTACTTGTCTCAGCTTGGAATTTTTTACATAATAACCCCCCCCCCCCTTTAAAAAATCCTGGGTACGCCACTGCTCAGAGCCAATTTAACATGTTGAATCGGCCTCGAATGACCTCCGACTGGCACTTGACTGGACAAACTGGAATCATGAGGCAGCACATACTGAGTTAATAAGGCTGAAAACCAGTCGGAACCGGTCGCGTCGGCTGTCTACGCCGGGCATAATATGAAATGGGCCTAGCATATACATCTTGTGTCATAAAAGTTTGTTTTTATCTTTTTCTTTGATATCCGACAACCAAAATGTTATAAAACTGAACACTACACAACCATCAATGTTAAGCAGTTATATCTTGGTTGAAATTTATTTTCTAGCATTGTTTGTTTAATTTGCTAACCCTAGGTGCAGGGTTTTGCTAAATCCAGTCACAAATGGTACATGTCAGGGGCCGCGGAACCGGAGGGGGGGGGGGGGGGGGGGGTGCAGCCCCATATTTTTTTGGCTTAACACCAAGTAAAACATAAGCATAAAATAACAATTATTATAACAGTTGAAATGTGGTCAGCCGCCCCTCCCCCCCCCCCCCACCCCCACTTTCAAACCCTTCCGCGGCCCCTGCATGTAGCATACATCATTATACAAATGATGCGCAGGCATGAGTGGATCGGTAAGAAACCCACGAGCGCAGCGAGTGGGTTTTAGACCATTTCCAAAGTTAAAAGAGTGCATACAATTCTTACCGATCCAAGAAATATCCCTGTGCAGCATTTGTTTTATAAAATGGGCGCGAACAAATTTGAAAATCAGACCCATGGCTAATTTACTGACGCATGACTTCAGAAAAATTTGAATTTAACAATTACAAAAATGAAATTTTTTTTTAATGATATAAAAACAATTTGTTTAAATGATAGAATTTTTTTTTTTTTTTTTTTTTTCCGATCCACGAAATATGCCTGTGCAGCATTTGTTTTATAAAATGATTGCAAACAAAATGTAAAAATCAAACTAAAGTGAGCCATGCATCAGTAAAAAACTTTCACATGCTAATTGACCAATCAGAATGCAGGGAATTTTCTGCCCATGTTATAAGTTTAAATAAGGTATTACATGATGCTGGAATACAATTGCAATATATAAATATCATGTTTATTCATGTAATTACCACAAAGAAAACAGGATAAATATGATTTGCTTTATAATTAATACATAATCCATAATCAAGGAACTACGATTATGTAACAAAGAGCACACAAATAATCATGCCCAGATTAAAGAATTAAATCTGAATTCAAACATCAATGTTGAAAGCGCAGAAAAACAAATCTTTGTCCGTTTGTGTATTATAAAGTGCAGATTTGTAAATAACAGAAACTTAAAAATGGCTCGTGGAATGTCTCACAAGGCTACAAGAAAATAAACCCAACCAATATTTTGTTCAATTAAGGTGAAGTTTCAAACATAACTTCAATTTGAGGAGAAATATAAAGTTAATGAATCACTTGAATACCTTTGCTTTTGTGAACTAATGTATTCTAGTATTTCCATAGATATGATACAAGGATCTGCAAATTACAGACCAGGCAACAAACTCACTGCACTTTTACCTACATCTTATTATAACAGTACATGTATGGTCACATTAGAAATGTATACTTCATTACAAAACAATAACAGTGCTGCTTATAAATGTGCAATACAGGGTGGCCCAAAAAAAACGGAACGGGGCACTTCCCAAAATATAATACCACAATGTTTATGTTCATCGGATAGGGTGTCCTTTCCAATGAAAAACGATACCAAGAACAGTAATTTTGGTCAGGTCGTTTTTGTTTAAGGACGCAGTGAGTGAGACCATGTCAGGTGCCGATTTATGTCGATTTCGACCTAGTCAATGCCAGTTTAACCGCACTCCTTGCCCGTAATACCATTCAGCGACCATGCACATTCTCTCGGCACACGGCTGAGTGCACACTAACAATAGTGCGCGATGCTCAACTGTATGAACGGCGGTTCGTGCGATTCATCAAACGCTGGCTGAATACAAATTGACAAAAAAAGAGAACCTGACATGGTGTCACTCACAGCGCCCTAAAACAAAAACTACACGACCAAATTGACTGTTCTTGGTATCGTTGTTCATTTGAAAAGACACTCTATCCGATGGACATAATACATTTGTTACTATATTTTGGGAAGTGCCCCGTTCCGTTTTTTTTGGGCCACCCTGTATACTAAATTTCATTAGAATGCATTTAACTTTATTACTGAACAAAAACAAGAAATTTTACTTGTCCACCATGAGTTGTAAATTGCCTCAGGCAAGCAGGCAAATGTTTGTGTTGAGTCCTGGCTTATAACATCAAGCATCCATAGCTGCTGTGCACAGTTGACGGTTCCAGCTATTTCATCTGTTGTCCTGACTTAGCATCAACCAATCATCACTTTTAGTTTGTGCACATGCCAACAGAGTTACTCGATCCCTTTAACATCAAGCATCCACAGCTGCTGTGCATAGTTGACGGTTCCAGCTATTTCATCTGTTGTTCTGACTTGGCATCTACCTGGCTAACATCAAGCTTAACATCCAGCATCCACAGTTGCTGCAGTTGACGGTTCTAGCTGTTCGTCAGTACTTCTCCTTGTTGCTTCCGCTTCCTGTCTCTTCTTTTCATGAGAGATCATGTGCCGGAAAAGCTGGTGGGGGAGCCGGAATCTCTCATGACATAGCTTACACTCGTGTGGTTTCTCACCCGTGTGGGTGAGCATGTGATTTTTCAGGCTGTGGGAGTCTCTGAAGGCCTTAGAGCAGGTTAAACACACGTATGGGCGGATCCCCTTGTGGCACTTCTCATGGGCCTTCCAAGTCTCTCTATTCTTGAGCTTCTTCGGGCAGAACTGGCACTGGTAGAAGACCGTGGTAACACGGTGGCAGCGCCGCTTGTGTTTCATCATTAGTATCCTGGTCCGGTAACCCTTGGAGCAGACGTCACACGTGTGAGGGAGCTCCCCCCTGTGGTCCCTGATGTGCCTCGCCAGTGCGCCTTCAGAAGAGAAGGACAATGTGCACTCTCCGCACTTGTACAGCCGATCCTGCGTGTGCTTGGTCTTGTGCCTGATGTATTCCGTCTCGCTCACGAACGAGGCGGAGCAGAACTCGCACATGAATTGGCCGCTGAAGGTGTGAACCTGTTTCTCGTGTTTAGAGCAATAGCTAAATTCTGTGAAGGTCTTTGGGCAGTACTTGCATTTGAAAATCTTTGGTCTGGAAACCTTTTTAGCGATCTGCCTCCCCAGCATATCCTTAGGAAGATCAGGATGGAATATCTCTTCTTCTGGTTGGTCCTCTGGACGGACAAGTCTGGCGAGACGCTCTTCCATGTTTAAGCCATACTTCTTCCAAATATAAACCTTGTGCACCTGGCGCAAATGGGACACCCTCTGGCCGTTCTTCTGAAAGACCTCATCACAATACTGGCATTTGAATGTCACCTCTGTACATTGGTGCTGCTCAAATACCTCCTTATCCTTAAAGCTTTGTTTGCAATCAACACATTTCATTTTCTTGTTCTTTGTCACTACTGGATTTAATCTTTTCTTCTTGTCTTCCTCTACATCTTGCTGATTTACTCTGAGTTTGCCCACCAGATCATCAACTTCACCTTGGCTCCATTTCTTCCCCTCAAACACCTTGTGCTTGTGACGCAGGTGGAATACCATGCCTCTTTTTCGTCTGTAGTACATCTCGCATAAGTGACACTGAAAAGCATCTGGGTTGTGTGATAACTTGTGTTGTTTCAACATCTTCACATTCTGGCACAACACCCCACATTCACCACATGAAAGCCTTGAAGCTTTGACTTCCTTGTGGAAGGCAGAGTGTGCTTCCAGTTGCCCTTCAGACGGAAACTGCTTCCGACAAACACTACAAGAAAAACGGTTTAAGGCTTTCTTTTTCTTCAGTTTCACTTTGCCGGCTTTCATCTTTGGAGGTAAAAACTTCACTTTAATGCGCTTTAACACGTCTGAAGACTTTGTTCGTTTCTCTTTTACCTTACTTGAGCTCTCCATTGCCATTTCAGAGTCTGAAACAGCTTCCTGCTTGAACTTCAAGACAAGCCTCATGGGTGGTCCAGTACTCTTGGCCTTTTCCCACGTTGTTCCAGGAAAGTTCTCCTTGTCGTGCTCAAACTTGACGTGCCTCAGCAGACTCTTGGCATTTGAGAAGTGGCAAAGGCAGTCTCTGCACTTCAACTGTCCTGAACCTGGAAAGGAGAAAAAAGAAATTTACATGTTTTCCAAATCTTTGAATATTCACATCATAATTTAGAAAAATAAATAAAATTACATGAATCTTTAAAGCGAACCAAAATTATAGCATTTCATCTATGCTACTTCGTTTGCGACACCGAGAGCGTACCAAACATTCCTTTTCTTTGATTTGGAAAGGGGTGTCATTCCTCTTTGCATACAAAACAAAGGCTTGTATGTACAGTGAATGAACTGCCTACACGTATGTCTATAATTACAGTTTGAAGAAATGCAAGTTTGTCATTTACCCCACTATTTCACCCAAACAATTGAGTTGTAGTATCGAGATTAGTGCTGTAACTGACCTTGATGATCGGATCGTTTGATCGGATCGGCAAAATTTTATCGATCTTCGAAATCGGATCGATGATCGGGATCGGATGATCGGCTATTAAAAAAAAAAAAAAAAAAAAAAAAAAAAAAAAAAAAAAAAAAAAAAAATCGTTTTTTCTTTTCTTTGGAAAATGATCCCTAAAAAACACAATTTGGGAATATAAATGAATACCAAAGCAACATATATCCATATTAATAAGCCCACGGTAATCTTGTACGAGTATGCTTTCATTTCAAACTGATTACCTCCTCTTTTACAAAATTACTCACGCCGATTTTGAGCTTAGTCCCATGTGATTAATTTGGCGTAACCTTTCAGAAACACATGGGACTAAGCTCAAAATCGGCGCGAATAATTTTGTAAAAGGAGAGGTAATCAGTTTTAAATGAAAGCATACCCATACAAGATTACCTTGGGCTTATTAATATGGATATATGTTGCTTTGGTATTCATTTATATTCCCAAAATATGCTTTTTGGGATCATTTTCCAAAGAAAAAAAAAATGATTTTTTTTTTTTTTTTTTTTGCCGATCCGATCTTCCGATTTTTTCTGCATGATCGGAAATCGGCAAAAACGGTCCGATCATGTATGATCGGATCGTGATCGGCATGCCGATCCGATGATCGGTTACAGCACTAATCGAGATGGCATTGTTTCTCTGTCTGAAGCCCATTTAGTTGATTTTGCAGTGATTCATATCAGAATAATAAATGCTCGTGGTCTAAATTATACTTTGCTAGGGCGGAAATAAATGCACGACTCTTTGTATCATTATTATCTATATATACCATGATATTTCTAAAAATAACTATTTAATTAAAAGTAGCAAAAATATTATAATTATGGAGGATTGCGAATGTGTACGGGCTCGTTAATATCATTAAAGTCAAAGGTCGTATGAACACCCTTGTTCTGACTAGAAAATAAGTACTATCATTTTTAACATTTTTTTGAATTAGAAACAAATAAAACACATACTAAATAATTTGATTCAAAATGCTAAACTATTTAAGCAGTGCAATGTATTTTTGTTTGCTCCGATTTTTTTATCAAAATACGTTATTTAACTAACAGTTAAAATGGCATTTGGTTAGACCAATCAATGTCAGTCCAGAAAAACGTCACGTTTTGGCAGCAAACAAAAAGCATGGCGCCACTCAGAGCATCCATAAAGAGCCTGCGATAGCAAAACGGAAACTTTGCCCACTTTTCAAAAGAAATAATGGAAGGGGTGATTCAGGGACATTTGAGATGTGTGAAAATAGGTCTTACTACACAGATTGCTAGTATAGCGTTTTGGTTCGCTTTAAGTGCGCTCAGTCGTGACATTACTTTCGCCACTGCCAATGGATGTCCAAAAGATCAATGTGATAGAATACATCATTCATGATAAACACTATACAGGGTGGCCCCAAAAAACGGAACGGGGGACCCAAAATACAGCAACACAATTATTATGTCAAACGGATAGGGTGTCCTTGCCAATGAAAAACGAAAGAACAGCCATTTTGGTTGAGTAGTTTTTGTTCTAGGGCGCTGTGAGTGGCATGTCAGGTTCCGTTTTTTCCAATTTTTACCTAGTCAGGGACTCGGGGGCCAGTAAAACTGCACGCACTGCCTTTCATAGCGTATAACACAGCGCGCCATTGACAGTGTGCACTTAGCCATGTGCCGAGATAATGGGCATGGTATTACGGGCAGTGAGTGCGGATTTACTGGCCCTGACTAGGTAAAACTTGACAAAAATTGGTACCTGACATGGTCTCAAGCACAGCGTCCTAAAACAAAAAACTATACGACCAAAATTACTGTTCTTGGTACCGTATCGTTTTTCATTGGAAAAGACACCCTACCTGATGGACATAAATAGTTTGGTACTATATTTTGGGAAGTGCCCCGTTCCATTTTTGGGGCCACCCTGTATAAGTAGTGTGAACATCACAAATGCCAGGAGCTTCCACAGTGCACACATAGGATCAGACAACCAATTAGTTATAGCCAACCTTCGTTTCAGATTCAAAACTAAAGATTTATTTCTCGTTTTACAAAGTTGATATACCTTGATCAAGCTTCAAATCCTCTAAGTCTTCTGAAAAGCCCACTTTCCTCTTGTAATCCTTGCTGTAAAATACTCTGAGCTCTGTTCCTGCCTCGATTGCCTTTGTCGTCCTGAAGAAGATGTCTCCATAGAACTGGAAAGCCTCCATATTCTGTTCCTCCCTGCACCTGGCCACTTGCACATGAGTCATCCAGTTGTTGGGATCACACGTGCCACTGATGTACAATCCTGGCTTTCCCCTCACACAGACCTGAAACAAAGAGCAAAG
Organism: Echinarachnius parma; assembly: GCA_037951105.1. Classification (NCBI taxonomy): domain Eukaryota; kingdom Metazoa; phylum Echinodermata; class Echinoidea; order Clypeasteroida; family Echinarachniidae; genus Echinarachnius; species Echinarachnius parma. Next base: position 21,282 of record JBAMJV010004801.1, on the reverse strand, counting down.
TTCAAAACAGCTCGGTCCCTTTACTAATTTTCTTTGCAGTTCAATAAAATAAGATGTCTAAATGGAATGTAACAATTTCTTCATCCTTGCATCTAGTCAAGTGCACAAGAGTGATTGATTTGTTTAGATCACAAGTGCCTCTAACATACACTGAGCTCAAAAAGAAACTTATATTTTTTCTCATGGTCATATCTTGAAAATCTGTCCACCAAAATTAACCAAAATGACACACGGGATTAATTAAACACCCTACTCCATTGACATGTCAATATCAATGAGATTACTTTACTGACATAACTGAAAAAGGCACTGGCATGGAACCGTTACCTGTATCACATGTCACAGCCGGGACATTTCGGCAACAGAGTTTAAGACAGGTGAGGAAGTCAAGACAAATTGAAATGAAGGTTATGTCAGTTACCCAAACACAAAAATCAACAGTGGGTGTGTCCACCATGTGTTTGGAATCATTCAGTGCATGTGCTACGCATGCTGTCCACCAGGCTCTGATACAGGCTTGGGGAGATCATTCCTCTCTTCCTGTAGAGCTGCGCTGAGCGTGTGTATTAACGGGCGGATTGTCCCTTTTACTGTGACATGTGGTCCCGGAAGTTGTTCCATTTCAATGCTTTTTGCGGTTGTGTCAAGTGGGCAACTGCTTAGTTACTGACATATGCTTAGAGCAGAGTATTTAAGTAATCCTGTGTGTCATTTTGGTTAATTTTGATGGACAGGATTTTAAGATATGATCATGTGAAAAAATATAAGTTTCTTTTTGAGCTCAGTGTATATTCCTGTCTTCCAGGTAAATTTAGTGTAGAGAACCTTTAGGATTAAACTAGGCAGTTAAATCAGAAAGAGAAGATAGTTCTGACTCACAAAATATGAATTGTCCTGAACAACTTTGCTTACCTCCCAAGAAGTAGGGTCGATGATGCCATAATCATCGTCAACAAACTCTCCAGTGAACGGCCCAAACTCCTCCGCCTCTTGGAAATCCTTGGTCACCACGACTCCAGGACTCGGCTCGTGACCAGTCATCTTGTAGGAAAAGCCTTCCATGAGGTCGAAGGAGCTGGACAGAGTTCTGGCTGCCACTGGCAGCATGTCAAATAGTGGCTCTGTTTGGCAAGATTTGGAGTCCATCTCTGATGATACGGATGACACTGATGAGGTAACAGGAGGTCTTGTCAGGTTCTCTTGTGCTTGAGGAACCTGTCCCAAAGGCTTCAGAACACTAGCTCTGCTGTTGATCTCTTGCAGCGGCCTGTTAACTGAAGGTGTTTTCACTATTTCCTGTTGGTTGGTACTGACATCAGAGACTTGGTTTGATACACTGACAGCACCATGGCTCAAAGAGAGTGAAGCAGTTTGAGCATTCTGTGTGTCAACATGTCGAGAGACTACTGGATGATTGACCGGAAAGTTTGCTTCCGGATTCAGTAGCCGTGGGTTGGGTGGACGTACCTCCGCTACTAGAGACTGGCCACTACTAGAAACCGTGTGCGAAGAAGGACCAGAAGACGTCATGGAAGGGTCGTGCTGGATGATCGCCGACCGGTCAAGGTTATGAAAGACAGCATCTGACTGCATCAGGTTAGGCTGGTGGGCAACAGAGTGCAGGATATGCTGTAGATGCAAGGAACGTTCACTTCCCGTTCTGAAGGGCATTCCCGCAGGAATGCTGCTGCTTGTGGAACCTTGGGCCAGCATCCTTGGAGGGTGCAGACCTTCTTGACTGGGCATCCCTGCTGAGGTGATAGGTGCCTGGATGGGATGGATGTAAGATGCAAATCTGCAGCAAAGGAGGACAAAAATACATAATTGTTACACTTACATTATTTAGTTGCTGTACCTGGCTAACATCTCTATCATCTCTATTTAAGGTATTATGACTAATATTATGAAAATATAAAAACCCTCTTTTCAAATATTAAAAATAGTTAAGGTAGTTGATTTTGCTAGTCCAAGAACTTTTGTTTTACCCTGATTACACGAAATAACAAAATACATGATGTAATTGTAATATAGGTCCCAAATTATCAAGTACCTATAACGTGCATGGATGTCTACGTAAGGAGCCTCAAACCTAACCAGGTCATGCCTCATCATCCCACAGTCAAACTCACAACCCTTCGATTTCCAACAAAATCTTCCCGAAGGTAGCAAGAGAATAGAACTAACTTTGATAAAAGGCACAGAGACGTGTGAACTGCAGAATGGTATTTAGTAACCGTCAAGCCATTCTGAGTGACGCCAAAGTTGAGCTTAAGTATCATATATCCAGATCCAGAATTTCTAGAACTCTAGAACAGAAGACAATCTTGAACTCCACTTCTTTGGAAACACTATTTTCTCTGAATGTTTTTTGTGTAGAGCCCTGTAACTGTGTAGTATGCTTACCCATGACCTGGGTATCCTGTGGACATGACCTGGTGTCCAGTGGGTAGTCCGGTGGGGTACTGCTGGTGCTCACAGTGTACTGGGTACTGGTTCTGAGGGTGCCCTCTGCCATTCTCTGGTGCAGGCCGACCCTCCTGCCTGTCATGTGCCTGGAGGTAGCTGTAATCCATTCTCTCTGTTCTAGACTCGCTTCTGATGAATCATCTAGAAATGGAAATATGAAATTAAACACTATTTTAGGGTTTGGAAGCCAACAAAGTAGGAGCCTTTGTGCAATAAAACTTATGTCGTGATTATTATTTTAGATGAAAGTACATGTAGTCAACTAACTGTGTGACAAAAGGTCACTCAAAGCCTTGCGTAGCAAGTGTTTTTTTGACGGGAGTGCCGCACGGAAATCTGAAATAGGGGTCTTAGTTAAGAGCTGACTACAAGCACAAAATATAGGGTCTTTGGAGCTACAAAAACCCTGAAACAGGAGTTAAGGGGACTAAGGAGCAGACTAAAACTACCAAATACGGGCAAAATACATGAACTTGGAGCTACCTACGGAAACCCTCAAATGGTGGTTAAGGAGCTGGCTAGAAGAAGAATAATGGACTTGAGCCTTGAGGCTACTCAACTACCTAGCCAAGTCATTCCGGAGGTCTATGGAGCGGCAATTTTGGAAAATCGGGTATCTCGGCGGCAATCGGGTGTGAAAACGGGGTTCTTTTAAAGGCATATATGCGTGGGTTATTTTGGGTAGACAGCAAATTCCAACTCGACTCCACCGTAATCTCTCGAGGTAAACTCACGATGTGTGTTGGATCGATTGAAGAGCGGTGCTTCGAAATATCTGAACACGGGCCTTCTTATAAAATTGCATGCAGCAAACAGCTGGTATCTGTACCGAGAGAGTTTCTCACGCTGTCACATAAGGCATCAAACGGCGGTACTTTGAAGTCGGCGGGGGTTAAGCGTGTTACGTAATATTTTCGCTCGTAAACATCTCTGATGGATCTCCATTCGAACATTCCGAACGCGACAATTATGTATGCATTTTTGACTCGGGTATTCGGAAGTGGGGCAGTTTAAGATCGCTACTTATAACTGAGCCAATGGGGATTACGTACCGTGCGTAGAAGTGCGCAAGATGGATCCACGCGTGTAATAACCCACGCATATATGCCTTTAAGTGGCACCGCACATACCCATCTTACATTATACATGAGTGCCCCCCTCCCCCCCCCCCCCCGGATATCAATATCATTATCAGTCACGATTAAGCCCTTACTATCATGTAGTTATTGCTAGTTTTTAGACGTGCCACACCCACAAAACACGCATTTACTACGGGGTGATTTGGACAGATACAATTGGCTGCCCTGGGGCCTGGACACAACTCTTACTCTTACTCTTAGTATGTATCGAGTCCTATTGCCGGACACCAATAGTTTGACGGCACAAAACAAACAATTGATGCATAAAATCAAAGTGGAAATTATACGAGCAGCTGCATAAACTCATAAAGAACACATTTGATGTAAAATATCTTCAAGAATTTACCAATTTTTCTCCAAATCAACTTTCTTGTAAACCCTTCCAAAAAAGAAGCCTCATCCTAACGCAAAATTGTGTGTTGTATTAACCGAACGCACCGAACGTGAATGTTTTGCATGGAAATGTCAATAGCGTCTTTTCGCAACCGGCGACGCTAATCTTAGCACTAGCGCTAGCAGGGGGGTCAGCCAGAGGTCAGTGGGGACAGCCAATCAGCGCGCTTTGTCACTCGAGCAAGGAGACGTTCCGCGTATTCTTCACTGCGAAACTGCAAATAGATCGCGACGGTAGCCAGAGTACGGAGACGGTCACAGCTCATTTAAATACCCCATGCCATTGGCGTAGTCAGCACTTGCGTCGCTGTGCGAAAAGACGCTATTGTGAGTATTGACATGCGCGCTGGCGTTGCCACTGGTACGCGGCAAAACGCGCATATAACGCCTCAGGACGCTTATTTTCTTCGGGAAATGGTGGAAAATGTTTGCTAAACATCCATTTATTATCCTCCGTGGTTAATGCCGACTTTCAAATTCAACTTTCAAAATTTGAACGTTTTTCCTATGTGAATTTGCATGTCCGGAAAAACAACCCGTTCAGTAATGACTAATGCAACCCCGGCCTGCTATACTACTTCATTGGTCTTCGAGTTCGACGACTTGGAGTTGGAGTTGCATCCCCCAGGCCCCATCCATTTCATATACATTTTTGTATTTTTGGCTTTTGCAATTTAGATTTTTTGTCAATTTTGATTTTTGGAAGGACGTTGTCGTTGAGAATCAATTTCAAACACTCACTCGCAACTTGTGACATAAATTCTTTCATAATAACAAATAGAAACATATTTTATTCAGCATACCTATGATGAAGTCGAAGAAGTGTATAAAAAAACGTACAATATAATTACCTAAAATGTGACATAATCTTGTCCAAACCTCACCAGACAAAAGCCTCAGCACAAGCGTAACTTGTATCTAATAATGTTAATTATGCTTACAATTTTTGCCAATTCGGCTAGAAACCGACTAAATTTAGCCAAAAGATCAAGAATGCACGCCCTAAAGAGACGCCCTGCGCTGAGTCGGCGATACCTGCTTGGGACGCAAACTACCAGAAGTGCTAAGATTACAGATATGGTTCATTAAGAGGCAAGTCAAGTTCAAAGCGTTCTTTATTTGTAATTTTACCTTGCATTAGCAACTTTACAGCTCGATTAACAGCCTGCTTTAGGTGACATAGGCCTCTGTTTTTCCGATCCTGTGAGATTGTTCTTCCAACCTGCATAAGTCCCCCGATTGTGCCTCTGCGCTGCGCTTCTTCATAGTATGACTCCGCCTCTGCGCCGATCTCCGCTCCCATTGAAGTTGATACGCTTTACCCAAGGATCAGCGAATACGGTTGACCGCAACAAGACGCATGAAATACGCAGCCCGACGTTTAGCGAGTGTCTGTCTGTTGTTGAATGACGCAGTATTTGACGATTTCTGTCCGCCCTTGGTGGAACCTTTTTGTTATGGAATGACACGTACGTGTGTAGTGAATTGATGGTGAAAACTGGAGTGCAGCGTGACCTGGGGGGGGGGGGGGGGGGGGGGGGGGGGGCTGGGCCGGGGCATTCTGAAAAGATAAGACATGTCTTAAAGTGATACCTGTAAAGTGTCAGATATTGCACACAATGACATTTGATTTTGAGACTTCAATCGGCAATATCGTGTATTAGGCCCCACCACTGGGGCTATACCGAATGTCTACTCATAATCATATGAGTATGTACTTAGGCTTAGCTAACCTAACCAGGCTCTGTGCGTAGCACAGAGCCTGGCATATTGAAGTGTGTGTTAGGTGTATCGCTCGTAACAATTATTGGTAAAAATAGTATATAAGATACTATACAATTTATATCTGGTTTTATACTTACGACGGATGTTATCCATGGACATCAATGGTCCACTGTCTTGATACATGAGGCTCCATTCGGTGTATTTATTCACAAAATTAGGTTTTTATCGTCCAGATTGTGGTAAGAAGCAAAAATTCCAAAATGGTATCCGAATTTGTGTCCACAGTGCGCATGCGTGAGGTCGCAGGTCAAACTTTGGCGTACGAGCCAAGATGTACTCAATGTTAACCTAACCGCCTGGCATATACATCGCTCGAAATCTTGCAGGAACATGTTTGTAGATGGGCGATGAGGTGTTTTATCCTCTTTAAGCAGATTTTTTTAAAATTTTGTTTACTTGTACTGCACCCTAAAATACCTATGTACGACGGCGCTACACAAAATTGCTATAAAAACAATGATAACCTACCTCAAATTGATTATTTATGTCGATTGTCCTTGTTAGAATCCCGCTGTGCGATGCCGACGGATCGAAAAAAAAAAGCCGGATTCTAACAAGGACGATCGACATAAATAATCAATTTGAGGTAAGTTATCATTCTTTTTATAGCAATTTTGTGTAGCGCCGTCGTACATAGGTATTTTAGGGTGCAGTACAAGTAAACAAAATTTAAAAAAAATCTGCTTAAAGAGGATAAAACACCTCATCGCCCATCTACAAACATGTTCCTGCAAGATTTCGAGCGATGTATATGCCAGGCGGTTAGGTTAACATTGAGTACAGTGGCCTGGCTTATATGTATTAGTCAACCGATCGCCACTTACGCGCGGAACCGGAATAAAACCTCGCCTATATATCCCAGCATGCATTGCCGATGACTTTGGAGGCGACAGGACAATTTCGAATATTTGTGCGAAGCCGTTTGGGATTAATCATCAATTTGAGGTAAGTTATTATTCTTTTCATATAATTTCTATGTAGCGCGCAGATAAAACGCACTTTTGTTCTCTAGAAAAGGTTAACCAAATACAAAAAAATTATAATTAAAGGTGATAAAAACACCTCATCGCAAAAACGCTACACCATTTCGATCGTCAGTAATTCACAGCTCTGTGCTACGCACAGAGCTGATCATAGTTAAGGCTTAGCCACATCTACAATGTATTGTAAATGGTCCTGATAGGACCATTTACTGCTCACAGTGGTAAAAATCTACGGGACACAATTTGAACTACAAACAGAGAGAAAAGAACAGCATATCTAAAGTAAAAAATTGCATACCTAGATTGAAGCTGATTTTATGATTTATTGTACAAAATTTCATTTTCAAAATGATAAGTCATACTTACAAAAATCGTCATATAAGTTCCATTTCTTTCTCTTCCTGCCTAGTCCAGCAGGACTAAAGGTAGAGACATTTACGTCATTAACATTTGGACTTTTTCTTTAACATGCCATACCTTTAGTCCTGCAACACAGTAGAAGTGAGCCGTATCCCGGCACTTAGCCACCCTAAAAACCCTCAAATTTGGTTGGAAATATTTCAGCTACTCACCTGATAGATCGACAAATCTATCGCTTTCATGGCCTTTTTGACATTATTATTGTTATTTTCACTGTCGGCATTCTAGCGATAGACGCGACCGATACGCGGTGCCTTAAGAGGCAAGAACACCGTACTACCGTAGCTCTACAGTAAAAGTTACTTACGGAAAATCATTTTTTTTTGCACATAAAACACAACATATTTAGTATTTTGAGCGACATTTGTAGCCCTATCAATACATTTAGGGCTGCTATAATACTTTAACTCACCGATCTCGTGTGTCACTATACATGTCATTCTATAATTACGGCGAATTGTGAGATTTTCCACAATTTTCCATCACTCTTCGTCGGTCTTTCGCCGTTCAAACTGCCGTTATCGTACACAGATGTAATAATTACGGTATCGCTAGCGTGCACACAAAAAAAAAAAAAAAAAAAAACGACGCAAAATTAAAATTAGTTATTTGACTTGATAAACTGTTACGACTACCAAATAATTATTGGAATCACTGGCCCACAATTATTTGCTAAAAATGTAGCGGTAACAGTTTGTCAAGTCAAATAACTCATTTTAATTTTGCGTCGTTTTTTTTTTTTTTTTTTTTTTTTGTGCACGCTAGCGATACCGTAATTATTACCCACGCCGATGAAATCGGCAGGGGGTTATGTAAAGGGTTCCGTATGTTTGTTTGTTTGTTTGTTTGTTTGTTTGTTTGTTTGTTTGTCTGTTTTTTTTTTTTTTTTTTTTTTGTTTGTGTACAAGATAACTAGAGAACGGGTGAACGGATTTGCACCAAATTTTCAGGGAATGTTTGGATAGTGACATGGAAGAATCGATTAGATTTTGGTGATGATTGGTTGACCCCTGCAAATTCTGTGGAACCTTGAAGTTTGAGTATGTATTTAATGCACGTGTGTGCCTAAATAATATCTGCACGTTATAGGCGCGGTACGGTAACCTCGCTGAATCCAATCGAGCAGCAACTAACAAGTTTAGTCCAGGTGTGCATCGCGATCGCGCGCACGGTACCATATGTTATGGTACGGTACTTTCGATTCCGGGTTAATTAATACGGAACGGAATTGAATTGCAACACGCTGATCTGAACTTTGAAGCGCCAAGAAATTGGTAAGTTTCCGAAAAATACATTTATTTATTTAATAATTATTATTGACCCGACACTAATGTGAAGATGAACAGATGTTCATTTTTACATATTGAATACATCTAGACTGGTTAGAATCAGGAAAATAGGGGAAAATGGATTGATAACGGTTGATCACTATGTTTTTAGGATGCATCGGTAAGCAAAACAGGGTTGAGGCCGACGAAGGGGTAGAACAGGGCTAATGGGAGGCGTGGGTATGCTGACTTTGTCGGCCTTCTAGTTGCATCTGTGTACGATAACGGCAGTTTGAACGGCGAAAGACCGACGAAGAGTGATGGAAAATCTCACAATTCGCCGTAATTATAGAATGACATGTATAGTGACACACGAGATCGGTGAGTTAAAGTATTATAGCAGCCCTAAATGTATTGATAGGGCTACAAATGTCGCTCAAAATACTAAATATGTTGTGTTTTATGTGCAAAAAAAAATGATTTTCCGTAAGTAACTTTTACTGTAGAGCTACGGTGTTCTTGCCTCTTAAGGCACCGCGTATCGGTCGCGTCTATCGCTAGAATGCCGACAGTGAAAACTAGAAGGCCGACAAAGTCAGCATACCCACGCCTCCCATTAGCCCTGTTCTACCCCTTCGTCGGCCTCAACCCTGTTTTGCTTACCGATGCATCCTAAAAACATAGTGATCAACCGTTGAACAGAACGAGTGTATGAACTGTATGTTTATCTTAAGCGTATAAGTTTAAATTGCATGTAAATTGTCCACTTGAGAGGATCATCACCATTGTTCTGGTCATTGGGCCAGGATGTGTGCATTAATGCCATTAATTATTATTTTGCGACTGCAACTGGCGAACTGCAGTGGGGCAATTCCACGGTAACGGAAGGACATTCAGACGCAATTTTCGAAATTCAATCAAATAATTCCAGGATCCTGTTTATGATTGATCATTGCAAATTACATTTCTGAGATTCTTGGAACACCTCTGATTTACTATTTTAAAAACATTTTTTTTTACATAACGTGTATTAAATATTGACACTAATGAGGCCGGTAACGGAAGGACAGCAAAACGGACATGGATTTTCATGTTCTTCAGTTATGATCGGATCTCTGTCAATTTTTGAAATTCAATCAAATAATTACAGAAAGCATAATTATGCCAGATCTGGCAACGTTGCTGAGAGTTGATGCACAGACGTACGTTGTATCGCATACAGCAGGCTAACCAGCGCGTTTTAGGCACGATTTGGTGAAAATGCCTAGGCCAGGGTGTAGGCCGCTTGCTTGCGGCGCGGCAGCCCCATGGCGAGGCAGTGTACAAAATTATTGACAATGAGACTGCACACTGTTTTACTTTTGTATAATCAATCCATTTTCCCCTATTTTCCTGATTCTAACCAGTCTAGATGTATTCAATATGTAAAAATGAACATCTGTTCATCTTCACATTAGTGTCGGGTCAATAATAATTATTAAATAAATAAATGTATTTTTCGGAAACTTACCAATTTCTTGGCGCTTCAAAGTTCAGATCAGCGTGTTGCAATTCAATTCCGTTCCGTATTAATTAACCCGGAATCGAAAGTACCGTACCATAACATATGGTACCGTGCGCGCGATCGCGATGCACACCTGGACTAAACTTGTTAGTTGCTGCTCAATTGGATTCAGCGAGGTTACCGTACCGCGCCTATAACGTGCAGATATTATTTAGGCACACACGTGCATTAAATACATACTCAAACTTCAAGGTTCCACAGAATTTGCAGGGGTCAACCAATCATCACCAAAATCTAATCGATTCTTCCATGTCACTATCCAAACATTCCCTGAAAATTTGGTGCAAATCCGTTCACCCGTTCTCTAGTTATCTTGTACACAAACAAACAAACAAACAAAAAAAAAACAGACAAACAAACAAACAAACAAACAAACAAACATACGGAACCCTTTACATAACCCCCTGCCGATTTCATCGGCGTGGGTAATAACAATAATAATGTCAAAAAGGCCATGAAAGGGATAGATTTGTCGATCTACTCACCTGAATGTTCACGACTAGGCAGATGTCAACTTGCTTTCTCCAATGGTGCTGTCCTAAATACGATTTCAATTTTATAATCTGGTAAAATGAGCACTTTTCCGAGGTAAAACCAGCCCGACGTACGATGTCCAGCAAATCCCGTTACGTGTTATTCATCACAGTTGCACGTGTAGTATTGTATTCGCCTGTATAGACATTTGCATAAGACGCATAACACGCAATCACGTGACTCTATAGAATTTTCTATAGAGTCACGTGTCATATGACAGGAAGACTGGTAATCATATTATCTAATACACCCGCAAGGACCGTTGTCCTTTCCAGATTATTAACTTTCGAGATGTATTTGATAATATGATTACCAGTCTTCCTGTCATATGACACGTGACTCTATAGAAAATTCTATAGAGTCACGTGATTGCGTGTTATGCGTCTTATGCAAATGTCTATACAGGCGAATACAATACTACACGTGCAACTGTGATGAATAACACGTAACGGGATTTGCTGGACATCGTACGTCGGGCTGGTTTTACCTCGGAAAAGTGCTCATTTTACCAGATTATAAAATTGAAATCGTATTTAGGACAGCACCATTGGAGAAAGCAAGTTGACATCTGCCTAGTCGTGAACATTCAGGTGAGTAGCTGAAATATTTCCAACCAAATTTGAGGGTTTTTAGGGTGGCTAAGTGCCGGGATACGGCTCACTTCTACTGTGTTGCAGGACTAAAGGTATGGCATGTTAAAGAAAAAGTCCAAATGTTAATGTAAATGTCTCTACCTTTAGTCCTGCTGGACTACTTCCTGCCTTATGTCCCATCGTAAACAAAGAAAGCCCGCCCGCAACATGCGGAGGCCGCTTATTATTGTCCAAAACAAGCCAACTCGCGATCTGCAAGCATGCCCGCCGTATCCGATTTCGGATACGCCGTATCAGAATTCGGATACGCCGTGTCAGAATTCGGATACGGTAACACGTGTGGTGTGGGAAGCTTGCGGGAAATACATGACAATCATCCAGATAGCAGCAACACTTTCGAGAGGGATCACGACTGAGATTTTCTCAGTCTTTTTATTTTCCAAAACTGCAGATTTTCCATTTTTTTCGACATTTGAAGAATAATTTGGACCATTTTGGTAAGTTCATATAACACTTGTATCATTTTTAGGGCCAGTCATGATTGATTTTGTTGAATTTAAGATAAGAATTTTGTGTGAAATTTTGACAAACTTTTTTTGTACTGTCCCACATTGTTCCCGTATAGCGCAGCATTACAATGTAGTGTTGTGTGTACTTAGCCAAGTTATAGCTAGGGGCTAGCCACTATAATTGCTAAATCTGACGAGTCTCAACTATTTTTGTATTCTGAAAACAGGACTTGAGACATGTCCTAACTTGGGACATCCTAAAGTCTTTAAAGACAAGTTTAACTCGAGTGAACGTAACCGCGGAGCGGTAGCGTTCAAGGTCGGGCTCATACTACTACTAGTGCCCCCGAATTTATGCGCTAATGTGCACAATAAGTTGTGCTTAAAATTATAGATATGATACGGTACTTACCACTGTAGATGATACATTATGCAACTATGGGGTGGATCAGAATGATGATTTTTTGCTCCATTCCGCATAAAAATGAGTGATTTATGCACCTCATCGAGCTTCTTTCCGTGTCGTATCGGACTGTCTGAACGACCCATGATTGCGCTATAGTCTTCATTCAAGTCGCCCGCCGATTCCAAGTAAACGACAGATCGATCTGACGCGTAAGTCTGTACGACCACTAAACGCGCTGGCGTCAGATCTGCCGTCTATTTGGAATCGGGCGGGCGACTTGGATGAAGACTAAAGCGCAATCAATCGGTCGTTCAGAAGTCGCGATACGACACGGAAAGAAGTCGATGAGGTGCATAAATCACTCATTTTTATGCGGAATGGAGCAAAAAATCATCATTCTGATCCACCCCATAGTTGCATAACATATGTATCATCTACACGGTGGTAAGTACCGTATCATATCTATAATTTTAAGCACACTTATTGTGCACATTAGCCGCATAAATTCGGGGGCACTATGAGCCCGACCTTGAACGCTACCGCTCCGCGGTAGCGTTCACTTGAGTTACCTAAAGTTAAGACACGTATGCAAATGAGCTAAAAAGTTAAGGCGTATGCCAAATGAGCTAAACGTTAAAAGACGTAAAGAATACAACGACCCAACGTACTTTGGCACTTATTCCATAGTTGATGACTAGTAAAATAGGTCTGCCGAAAAAAAAATCCATGAAAATAAACACAGTAGTGATTTAAGACTAATTTTCTGATGCCCAATCTAATTTAGCAGCCAGTTTACGCCCCACCCACATTTAGGGTCCAGAATCGGCAGCATGATTGACGTGTGATTGACAATTCATTGGCATACGTCATGACGCGTCATCTACAGAATTTAGTTCATTAGTCCGTTCTTTAGATGACGTCACATTTTGGCGATTTAAAAGGGGCGTTCCCAGGACAATTAGATATTTACTAATTACTCCAAAATTGACTGATTTCATGAGAAATGACTGACAAATTCTTTTTCTTCAGGAAAAATGACATATAGTCTATAGAGAGCCGAATTGTGAAAATTAGGCCATCTAGACGCTATAGGTCCTTTAAGACACGTATGCAAATGAGGCAAATTTGTATTCTGAAAGCCGCAAGTTAGGATAAAACTTAAAGGTAACGTTGAGTATGATTGAGCACCCTGGCACCCTGAAACATTTCCGACAGTTTAAGAATTAAAAATCATTAAAATTTCTTGAAATTGTACTCACATATTGAGAAAATAGTGCAGATTCCGATGCGATGATCAGATTTGCGATATATTAATTATATTTCGAGATATCGCCTTCGAACTTTTTTGGCTTCACGAGTTCGAAGTGTTTTTAATACCGTCACCCCCTCAACCCTCATTGACAATGCACGCAACTCAAAATTTCTAGTGCGATGTTGGTATTATTTATCGTATTACTCGTAGCGGACGATCAACGCATTATTTCTCCTCAAAATTTCGACAAGTTCAGTTTTTAAGGGTAGCGCGCATCATCTCATGCGCGATTTTTTACAACACGCGCAAAAACAAATATTACGCGGGGTGCCGATATTAAAAACAGTGCCGATGTGTAGTACACCTACCATACTATTGGTAATTTCCAAAGTGCCCCTCCCCCAAACAAAATTAATTGTAACGGATTTGGTTGATTTCAATTCCATATGAAAGATCATCGAAAAAAACATGGGAAATAATAATAATTCCCATTCAAATGCTCTAATTGTTGTGAAATTTGCTTTCAAAATATTTATAAAAGTGATTGACGTCTGGCCATCACTTTTTAGAGAACGCTAGCGCGAGGCGCAAGCGTTCTAGGTCCTCCGATGCGAAAGGCGAACGGCGCTTGCGATACACATGAATATGTGCGGTAACTATTACCGTGCATTACAGTCTCGTATTAGGAGGACCTAGAATGCTAGCGCTTCTCTCTAAAGTTAATTTGACACTTCAGTTGTAACGGCTCTTTTTTAATGATAACAGGGGTTTTACTTTGTCGTTTGTAATTGTGTATACTTTTCGAGCATGGTGAAGTTATAACTATTAGTTTGTACCGTAATCGTGCAGGTTTTGGGGGGGCACTTTGGAAATTACCAATACTCAACGTTACCTTTAACCTTTTTTTTTTCTTCTAAAAGAAATATTTTAGACTTCAGTTCAATCATATTAACTCATTGTATTGTCTTGTTTTAATAACTTTTGTAAAAATTGTGATCCTTTAAATTATTTTAAATTCATTGCATTAATAATGATTGATTATAAATCATTTTAACTTTATATATAACTATTTCAAAAAAGTTTGATATTTCAAATAAACTTCAAATCATGCTCAATTTTTATTGTTTTTTGTATAACTTTTGTAAATTGCTAAATTATGCTAAATTATTACAAATATGAAACAAGTGCATAATGAACATTTTAATTGTTATCCATTGACTTATCTTTTTCAAAAAGTAATATTTGAGCTGCTGAAAAGGATGTATGACTAAGATTTGTTCATAGAAAATGCACCACCAAGACCAAAGCATGCCAATGACATTGCACACATTACAAAAAGAATGGATGCTCTGGACTTTGTATCCATTCTTTTTGCCAGCGATGAGCAAGCTGACACACACACACATTACAATACTGCGCTGTACAGCCTACATTGCATGGCACATGTAGTATACACCCTTTGCCAAGCTGTAATTGAATGTCTGGCTTGTAAATGGTCATTACTATCATGGTATGACCATTTTCAAGATGTGGGCATGCTCTAGTACAGAATACCTAGATATTATCATGCTATTATAAGGAGATATTTGAATATTTTTGTAATCAAAATCCATTTCATTATATTGTTCTGTTTCCATACAACTTAAAGCCAAACCTCGACATGTGAAGAGAAAGTTTGAAAGAATAGTGTAAGACACATATATGTACTTTGCCTCATATTATTGGTCTCTGCATCCATCCCCACCCCTCTCTATGTTTTACCCATTACACCCCATTTTATGCTATTCTCCTGTTTGCCTCTATTCAGTTTGCCTCTATTCAGTATGCCTCTATTCTGTATGCCATTCTCTATTCACTGGTTTCTTTCACGCTCCTCCTTGGCGATTCCATACATGTACATTCTTGACTGATTATTCGTAGTCCGAATAATAAGTTCTTCAACAGTGGTCACCTCATCTGCATATTCTCTCTCCACCCAATCATGTGTTGCCAGCCAGGTCTTGTTCATCATCCTTCTTCATGTTCTATTGTTTGCACCTCATGCTCTCCTCATCCTTGGTTCTAATTGGTTCTTTCATCCTTAGTCATGTGTTAGTTAAGTTGTTTCTGATTGGTTATTAAATGCAGTGAATATTGGTTATGTGTTTGGTCATCAGCAAGCATGTTGCACCATATGCTGGGATGATCAGTTGAGCATACGACGATTAAACCTAGCAGTTGTCATATACTTACTCTCGTCTCTCCGAGTACTTATTTTACCTTTTACAATAGCATTGAAATGATTTTTTTTGTTTTTTTGTTTTGTTTTTTTACTTGTCCAGGTATCTAGATAGAAGAAGAAATGGATTACAGTTACCTTCTGCCACATGACAGACAGGATGGCCAGCCTGCACCAGAGAATGGCCGAGGACACCCTCAGAACCCAGTACACTGTGAGCACCAGCAGTACCCCACTGGACACCAAGTCATGAACACTGGCTATCCAAGTGTCGGGTGAGCAGTCATTCTTTAACCCGTTCAGCAGGACTAGACCCAAAAATATTTGGGCTTCTGGTCTATGGAGATTGGAAAATACAATCATGTACATTAGTAAAGTTAAAGGGAGCGTTGAGTATTGGTATTTTCCGAAGTGCCCCCCCCCCCCCCCCCAAATTAATTGTAACTGATTTGGTTGATTTCAATTCCATGGGAAAGATCATTTAAAAAAACATGGGAAATAATAATATTTCCCATTCAGATGCTCTCATTGTGAAATTTGCTTTCAAAATATATAAAAGTGATTGACGTCCGGCTATCACTTTTAGAGAAAGCTAGTGCGAAGCGCTTGCGTTCTAGGTCCTCCTATGCTTAGCGCGCATGTACATGTGTATCGCAAGCGCCGTTCGCAACGGCGGCCATCGCGATCATCTTTCGTTCAAAATCTGTTCGGAGTCGCGCTAATACACGGAGAGAAGTCGAGGAGGCGCATAAATCACTGATTTTTAGCGGAATGGAGGGGAAAAATCATAATTTTAATCCAACCGATAGTTGGATCACATATGGATCACATGATCACATGAAAAATAAATAAACCCGCCCGACCCTAAAAATACCGCCGACCCTAAACATTTTTCTGATTTTTTTTTAATTTGTTTTTATTTAAAGAAAGAAAGAAAACAAAAAGAAAAAAAAACCCTACCTACCTACCCTAATGTTTGGTTGCCCGTTACTCCAATCCAAAAATGTTTTTTTTGGGCCTAAGGTATATAGGCTGCATAGAGCTTTTTATTGTAAACACTGGCATAAATGTGGAAGTATTGGAGGGGGGGGGGGGGGGGGGGGGGGGGGAGTGATGAAGTGACAAAAATACATGGGGGCTCAGGGGGATGTAGCTCCCCAAATGCCAAAAAGGTCCACCCCCCCCCCCCCCCCCCCCCTTAAAAAAAATCAGCCCATGGCTGGTACTTTGTTTAGAAAGCAATTAATGCACAATTATAAGGATCCATGACTGTAATTGTACAAATTCTGCGTAACAAATTGAAAATCAGGGAATTGCCCTTAGCGAAACTCCCCTTGATGTAACTGTAAACTTTACCTGACATCCTTTGTTGAGCTACTGAATATATATTTGTATGTGTCTCAGGTATGGTTCAAACATCCATCCAATCCGGCCACTTGTCACCTCACCTAGTCGAGTGATGCCAAGTCGAGAAGGCCTGCTCCCTTCAACTTCAAGGATGATGCCCCAAGAAGCTACAGGCAGGAGCAGCAGCAGCAGTTCTGCCGGGATGCCTTTCAGAACAGGAAGTCAACAGCCCACGCATCTGCAGCAAATCCACCAGCCTATCCTGATGCAGTCAGATGCTGTCTTTCATAACCTTGACCGGTCAGCGATCATCCAGCACGACCCTTCCAGGACGTCCTCAGGTCATTCTTTGCACACGGTTTCTAGTAGTGGCCAGTCTCTAGTAGCGGAGGTACGTCCACCCAACCCACGGCCACGGAATCCTGAAGCAAACTTTCAGGTCAATCATCCAGTGGTCTCTCGACATAATGCTACACAGAATGCCCAAACTGCTTCACTCTCTTTAAGCCATGGTGCTGTCAGTGTATCAAACCAAGTCTCTGATGTCAGTATCAACCAACAGGAAATGGTGAACCCACCTTCAGTTAACAGGCCACTACAAGAGATCAACAGCAGAGCTAGTGTTCTGAAGCCTATGGGACAGGTTCCTCAAGCACAAGAGAACCTGACAAGACCTCCTGTTAACTCATCAGTGTCATCCGTATCATCAGAGATGGACTGCAAATCTTGTCAAACAGAACCACTATTTGACATGCTGCCAGTGGCAGCAAGAACATTGTCCAGCTCCATTGACCTCATGGATGGCTTTTCCTACAAGATGACTGGTCATGAGCCGAGTCCAGGAGTTGTGGTGACCAAGGAACTCCTAGAGGGGGAGGAGTTTGGGCCATTCACTGGAGAGTTTGTCAACGATGATTATGGCATCATCGACCCTACTTCTTGGGAGGTAAGTGAGTCAGGAATATCTTCTCTTTCTGATTTAACTGCCTCCTTTAATCCTAAAGGTTCTACAAACTAAATACCTGGAAGACAGGAATATATGTTAGAGGCACTTGTGATCTAAACAAATCAATTACTCTAGTGCAATTGGCTAGATGCGAAGATGAAGAAGTTGTTTAAAGACATCTCATTTTATTCTACAAAGAAAGTTAATAAAGGGACTGAGCTGTTTTTAATTTTGCTCTTTGTTTCAGGTCTGTGTGAGGGGGAAGCCAGGATTGTACATCAGTGGCACATGTGATCCCAACAACTGGATGACTCATGTGCAAGTGGCAAGGTGCAGGGAGGAGCAGAATATGGAAGCTTTCCAGTTCTATGGAGACATCTTCTTCAGGACGACAAAGGCAATCGAGGCAGGAACAGAGCTCAGAGTATTTTACAGCAAAGATTACAAGAGGAAATTGGGCTTTACAGAAGACTTGGAGGATTTGAAGCTTGATCAAGGTATATCAACTTTGTAAAATGAGAAATAAATCTTTAGTATTGAATCTCAAACGAAGGTTGGCTATAACTAGTTGGTTGTTCCATCCTATGTGTGCACTGTGGAAGCTCCTGGCATTTGTGATGTTCACACTACTTATACAGGGTGGCCCCAAAAAAACGGAACGGGGCACTTCCCAAAATATAGTACCAAATTATTTATGTCCATCAGTTAGGGTATCTTTTCCAATGAAAAACTATACCAAGAACAGTAATTTTGGTCGTGTAGTTTTTGGTCAATTTTTACCTAGTCAGGGCCAGTAAAACCGCACTCACTGCCCGTAATACCATGCCCATTATCTCTGCACACGGCTGAGTGAACACTGTCAATGGCGCGCTGTGTTAAACGCTATGAAAGGTGGTGCGTGCGGTTTTACTGGCCCTGACTAGGTAAAAGTTGGAAAAAAACGGAACCTGACATCATGTCACTCACAGCGCCCTAGTAAAACTACTCAACCAAAATGGCTGTTCTTGGTATTGTTTTTCATTGAAATGGACACCCTATCTGTTGGACATAATAATTGTGTTGCTGTATTTTGGGAAGTGCCCCGTTCCATTTTTTTTTTTGGGGGGGGGGGGGGGGGGGCCACCCTGTATAGTGTTTATCATGAATGATGTATTCTATAACATTGATCTTTTTGTTTGGAGATTCCCATGTCCATTGGCAGTGGTAAAGGTAATGTCTCGACTGAGCACACTTAAAGATTCATGTAATTATATGCATTTTTCAAAATTATGATGTGAATATTCAAAGATTTGGAAAACATGTACATTTCTTTTTCCTCTCCATGTTCAGGACAGTTGAAGTGCAGAAACTGCCGGTGCCACTACTCAAATGCCAAGAGTCTGCTGAGGCACATCAAGTTTGAGCACGACAAGGAGAACTTTCCTGTAGCACCGTGGGAAAAGGCTAATAGTACTGGACCACCCATGAGGCTTGTCTTGAAGGTCAAGCAGGAAGCTGTTTCAGACTCTGAAATGGGAATGGAGAGCTCAAGTAAGGAAAATGAGAAACAAACAGAGTCTTCAGACGTGTTAAAGTGCATTAAAGTGAAGTTTGTACCTCCAAAGATGAAAGCCGGCAAAGTGAAACTGAAGAAAAAGATAGCCTTAAACCGTTTTTCTTGTAGTGTTTGTCGGAAGCAGTTTCCGTCTGAAGGGCACCTGGAAGCACACTCTGCCTTCCACAAGGAAGTCAAAGCTTCAAGGCACTCATGCAGTGAATGTGGGGTGTTGTGCCAGAATGTGAAGATGTTGAAACAACACAAGATATCGCACAACCCAGATGCCTTTCAGTGTCACTTATGCGAGAGGTACTACAGAATAAAAGGGAGCATGGTATTCCACCTGCGTCACAAGCACAAGGTGTTTGAGGGGAAGAAATGGAGCCAAGGTGAAGTTGATGACCTGGTGGGCAAACTCAGAGTAAATCAGCAAGATGTAGAGGAAGACAAGAAGAACAGATTAAATCCAGTAGTGACAAAGAACAAGAAAATGAAATGTGTTAATTGCAAACAAAGCTTTAAGGATAAGGATATATTTGAGCAGCACCAATGTACAGAGGGGACATACAAATGCCAGTATTGTGACGAGGTCTTTCAGAAGAACGGCCAGAGGGTTTCCCATTTGCGCCAGGAGCACAAGGTTTATATTTGGAAGAAGTATGGCTTCAATATGGAAGAGCGTCTCGCCAGACTTGTCCGTCCGGAGGACCAACCAGAAGAAGAGATATTCCATCCTGATCTTCCTAAGGATATGCTGGGGAAACAGATTGCTAGAGGGATTTCCAACCCAAAGATTTTCAAATGCAAGTACTGCCCAAAGATCTTCACAAAATTTACCCAATGCTCTAAACACGAGAAACAGGTTCACACATTCAGCGGCCGATTCATTTGTGAGTTCTGCTCTGCCTCATTCGTGAGCGAGACCGATTACATCTGGCACACGACCAAACACACAGGGGAGCGGCTGTACAAGTGCGGAGAGTGCACATTGTCCTTCTCGTCTGAAGGCGCACTGGCCAGGCACGTCAAGGAACATCGGGGGGATTACCCTCACACGTGTGACGTCTGCACCAGGGGTTACCGGACCAGGATATTAATGATGAGTCACAAGCGGAAATGCCACCGTGTTACCACGGTCTTCTACCAGTGCCAGTTTTGCCCGAAGAAGCTCAAGAATAAAGAGACTTGGAAGGCCCATGAGAAGTGCCACAAGGGGATCCGCCCATACGTGTGTTTAACCTGCTCTAAGGCCTTCAGAGACTCCCACAGCCTGAAAAGACACATGCTCATCCACACAGGTGAGAAACCACACGAGTGTAAGCTATGTCATGAGAGATTCCGGCTCCCCCACCATGTCTTCAAGCACATGATCTCTCATGAAGTGAAGAGACAGCAAGCAGAAGAAGCAGGGAGAATCACTGATGAACAGCTAGAACCGTCAACTGCAGCAACTGTGGATGCTTGATTTTATAAGCCAGGGCTCATCACAAACATTTGCCTGCTTGCCTGAGGCAAATTACAATTCATGTTGGCCAAGGAAAATATCTTGTTTCTGTTCAGTAATAAAGTTAAAGCCATTCTAATACAATTTTGTATATTGCACATTTATAAGCAGTACTGTTTTGTTTTTGTTTCTGGCATCTTTGTAATGGAATGTGACTGTACAGTACTGTTATAAGATGTAGGTAAAAGTGCAGTGAGTTTTTCTTGGTCTGTAATTTGCAGATCATTGTATCATATCAATGGAAATACAGGGAACCCCCGTTATACGAGCTCGGTTATATCGAGATTCCGGTTATAACGAGGTAAAGTCGATAGTCCTGACTACCTCGGTATAACAGGGTTTCCCTGTACTAGAACATTAGTTCACAAAAGCAAAGGTATTCAAGTGATTCATTAACTTCATATTGTTCCCTCAAATT
>JBAMJV010004800.1:0-41742 GCA_037951105.1 Echinarachnius parma | reverse complement strand
TACACCCTCCTCCAGTAGACAGCCGATCGTTGCGAAAAACTTGATAATGTGGTGGGATGATCTCAGTTGTGAATATTGAGGTATTTAGTCATGTCTCCGTCCCTACAACAATATCTGGTTTCTCTGTTTAAAGCAGGGCCTTATTACATATACTTTGACAATTTATATTTAATATTTTCAATGGTTTGTCCCTGTTTTTTTTGCGTTAACGTTTGTACCCTCTTCACCATGGCCATGCTTGTCTTTATTCTTAGTGTTGCGTTCAGGGTTTCTTTTCTTCGTCCTCGGGGATGATGCGGCAAGTGGTATAAACGATGCAGGGGATCATCCATTGAGGCTAGTGAGGAGAAGCTGTTTGTACATGTAATAGACGAATTATACGAATCAAACAATGAAGAGGCGAAGTGCGGTAATCCACAGGAAAGACATATCCAGCTCCAGTGGACGCTTTAAGACTTTCATATATTGCAGAATTCATATTGAGGCATTTTTTGTGATACCATTGGTCACATGTATCACAACATACTCTTCTGATTTGATCGCACTGATTTTTTACAAAGTCCACACGGAATCTTCACTGGACCATGATTAAGTTCAATGTCGTTCGGAAGTGACAATGCGAGAAGGAGGATGCATGATGCAAATTTAGCTTTATCCAGTTTTAAAATGACTTCCACCATATTGTGTCTGCTATCGTTACATAAAGCTGATTTCGATGATACATTTCTAATAGATAAAGCACGAACATACGACTGGTTTCTCACATCAATAGCACAAGTCACGCACTTTAGAGAATAAAAATGGAAAATTCTTACTTGGTGACGGTCTTCTTCCAGAAGCAGAAGTAGGGCGGATGCTGAGAGTTATGGCAAGGACGGCAAAGATGATCGATGTAAATCTCAAAGATGCCATTATCGTTGATGAACAAGATAACATATTATGAGGGTTGAATTTCTAAAAACACAGATGGATGGAGACGAAACTCGCTTAGGTGATCACCTTTGTTTTCACAGACCAGTGCACAACACACACGTGCATGGGTATGTATTTAGTAATGTGTGTAGATTTTGCATGCTGTCTATGCCCTTACCATAATGACCAATCAACGAGCGTCTAAGCATTGTAATACAATAGCCTTTTGAAATATTCGTAGCGGGTTGCTAAATCGTAATTAAAGAAGCACGTCTAACCATACCTATAACAAGCTAACAACTCGGATGACCTAATTTATTCATCGTGGCTGTCATGGTAACAGTTCCATCTGTCGCAAGTTTGTTTGACATTGCAACATCGCATAAATGCGCAGTTAATTCTAACTTGTGAAAGAAAGAATGTCCCACTTTCTTCCTGTTAAGGGCCATAAACAAAGTACACGTAGGGGGGGGGGGGGGGGGGGGGTTCACGCTGGTGCGTACGCTGCATTCAACCACATGCAAATAAGTGCAAAAAGTGCGTACAGGGGGGAGGGGGTTAATTTTGGACAAAAATGTTGCGTACGTACCTTGTAGATGGCCCCTTATGATGCGTTTTATTCAAATTGTTGTGTGCTATTTTAAAATACAAGATGATCAAATAGGGTTGGCATGAGCTGACCCGGGCCAACCCGATGAGGGAGTCAAAAGGCAGCCAATGGGGTGTGGGAAGTAGTACATAATTGTCTTAATAAGGGTGAATGGGGGGGGGGGGGTGGGGGGATTCGGGTGCGGGAATCACGTGGAAGCACATTTTTGTCATTATGACCTCCCAATATAACAATATAACTCCTCATAATTCGCTATCATCAACAACTTCTAGTGAGTTTCTCCTATCACGAAAACGCGCTCCTACGCATGGACGCCTTAATTCACCTATCTCGAATATTCTCCGTGCCATGTTCACGATCGCGTAAAACAGAGTACCTCTAAATTGTTGGTCCAGTTGTCGCTAAATTTGTCCTGGCTTTTTGGCTTTTGGTGAATAAGAACAATTTAGCTGGGCGTTAGGTCGTCATTCACCTTCACGCCTTTGTTGTAAGTCCAACAAAGCTCTATACAGAAGGTCCCACATAAATAGATTTCAATGCATTTAGTCGGCACCGCAGATCAATTGTTGCAATTGTTCGCATTTCGACTAATAATGTCATGGAATACCAAATGCTTGTGGAATTTAGACATGTGGGTTGTCATGCTAGGCAAGGCCTTGACTACGATAGCGAATTTAGCCTATTGGCCTTGTGTAAATACCAGCTAAGCCTAGCGGACATCGAAATTGTAATTAATCATCCACTAGCTTATCGGGGTTTTATGAATATTAGGATAAAATCAAGAATGACATGTACTTTGAACTGAGTGTTGAACTTTAACCTCAATTATCTCCATTGTTTTAGCAGAATAAAAAAAAGAAAAACAATCATAACTTCGTAATTTTTTGTCCGATCGGCATAAAAATGGTCTCAAAATAAAGAGAACAATCCACACGACAACATCATATCAAATCTCAATTTACATTTTGTGTCAAAGTTGCTGGTTTTTCCAGAACCGGTCACATATAATTAATTACCTTTGTTTGTGAATTTGAAATGGTTATAGTTTGTTTTTTAATTATTTTGTATTAAATGCTAAACGTGGTAAATCACTTGACGGAGAGATACATCGAATGAAAGAGTTAAATGCACTTCTGAACGACAATTTCAAGCCTTCAGCTTTATATTGCGAGATTGAATGACACGCTTATCAAAACGAGTGAAAAGTGTATGAAATTGGCCAGAAAACCATATAGTACAACATTTACGAAAGTGAAGACTGTAGGTTGCATTTGTATTACATTTAATTAAATGAAATGGTATGTCAATACCCGTGATTTATATTAAATTACATATTATTTTTAATATTGCTTCTGTACGGATTTCCTCCCCCCCAAAGAAAATAAACAAAATCCGGCATAACATTACGCGTCCTTTTTATTATCTGTCACTAAGTCTCCGATTTAACAAAATGTATTATTGAACAAATTCTTCATGAAATGTTCAGTTTCTCTCAATTGTGTGTTCTTTTCCAGATTGTCCGCCAATATCACAGGGTATATACTCTTCCCTCATTCATGGGTGTAAGGGTGTCACACAACGGACCAGGGGGCGTGGCCACCTTTTCCTGTGACCCGGGTTGGACACTGATTTATGACGGCTCAATAATCTGCGGATCAGACGGCGAGTGGGACGAGATTGGGAGTCTTCCCGACTGCATGAGCGAGAGGATCCGCAGGGGGTAAAACATTACAGGTTAAACGGGGGGGGGGGGGGTGGGGGGGGAATCATAAAATAATACATTTAATTTATACAGAAATATGCAATAAATTATATTAATATGCTATAACAATAACATAGGCTATAGTCTTGCAACCATGGGCCATACAAATATAATTTCGATAAAATGTACTTCTGGTTATTCATCTATATTCATGTTTCTCCCTTTTTGACATTATCACTCGATTGTTCTTCCCATTTTCAAATTATTTTTGTTGGGGGGGGGGGGGGAAGCGATATGTTTGCCCCCAATATTTTCATTGGAGGCAACTGACGTCTGACGTCTACGAGTTATGCAGGGCCACCCTAGTTACATGTGGCTTATAGCAATGACACAATTGACCCATTGACACTGTCATGATAGCATATACCAGCCCATTATACTAATTGGCTTGAGATGAAGTTACGATTACTGACAAAATAATTATGATTAAACTATATTTTCCTCGGTGCAATATTTTATACCTCAAAGTATTATGTTTAAAAATAGGATCTGGATTATATGCATGATTTTGATTAATAGTATATTCATATTAGTAAATTATTATGGATTTATTATATTTCTTATATATACCATGTATACACTCTGTTCAAATATTTATTATATAGCCAGCAGCTTATAGTTAATTAATTTCAGTACAATTGTAATAATTCTTTATTCCCATATTTCCTCATCTTCATGTTTTACTCTCTATTGGCTCCCATTGCTTTGTTTATTATGACGTCCATTTAAGTTTTAATTTAATTCCTTGTGAGACTATAAGCATTTGTATATTTTGTATTCCTTTTTCGTAATACATTCCCATTTTTAATTAATATTAACTTTAACGAATCAAATAATTGTTTACAATAGGAATAATATAAAAGTAAATAGTTTTAAGTTAAATTATATTTTATATGAATACTTGTATCTTTGTAATGTGTCCTTTTAAAGTAATGTATTTTATATGTATACTATTTTAATTCATTGTAAATTGTACCCAATTCAGCCAGTGGCTGCCATGTACAATCTTTTTTATACCACAATAAATAAATAAATAAATAAAATTCATGAACACCACGCTACTCGCGGAGGCTAACATATAAGGATAATACGGATTATACAGACACTTAATTCATGTAGTTACAGTTACCGAAAAGTGTATTATTTTGAATGTTAATGACATGTAACATGATACAAGAATCCGCTAGGAATGATTATCAAAATACGCCTCCCCGATGCTAAGATTAAAGGGCAATGAAACCCAAGCAAAATGCTGCTTTCATAGTCTTGAAGAGATTAAGAAGAATAATCTCTGAAAGTTAGAGTATAATCGGGTAAGAAACAAAAAACTACGGCTCTTTGAAGATGTCCATTTATTCTATGGGGAACTCAAATTGGCAACGCACTCTGATAAGTGTGTGGACCACTCCCTATATGTTTTGTACACAAATGTTCCCATTTTACAGTTTTCTTCATAGTCACATTTGTCCATTCCCCCAACTCATGATATGTTATGTATAAAAGCATTCTACAAAACATATGTTGAACTCGAACGTAGGGTAAACATAAATGTTGAGAAAATTGAACAAAACTGAAATTTTGTGTACAAAATGTATGGGGAGTTGTCCACAACTTTGCCAGAGTGCGTTGCCATTTGAGTTACTCAAACAAATACATGGCTCTTTTCAAAGAGCCATAGTTCTCTTATTTCTTGACCGATTGTGCTTATATTTTCAGAGACTATTCATTATATTTAGTGTCTTATAGTGCATACAACAATTTTTCCTGGATATCATTGTCCTTTAATTGAGTAAATTTCATTGCTGCGCTAAGTACCGGGGCGGGATGAATGAATGGGGTGGGGTCGATATCGCGCGATGATTAAAGTTACTGGTCTGTACATACCCCTTACATGATGAGTTCATTTTTACGAGGGGGTCATGCCGGCCCGCCAGGTTTGCTGATTGGCCGATGAATAACAGAATACCTGCTCATGCATGTTTGTGTTTGTTGATCGATCACGAAAAGCGAAACAGTGAAAAGCGAACGGTTCAACTTCTCGCTCGATGTGTGAGAATGCTTGTCTGAATGGATGCAAAACTTTAAAAGCGATTTTCTACGTTGCTTAACAAATACCGGAACTCTGTTATTAACTCACGTTATTAAATTGCGTTTTTCTGGTCTTCAAACAACCTTATATGTATCAAGTTTGTACATCATTTTAAAGCTGAAATCCTAGAAAATTCATAATGCTAAACATTTCAATTTGGATATTTCCGATTAAATACCGAAAGTGTTAGAGAAGGTCACAAATGTTTTTTTTTTTTTTCATCTTATTTAAAAGTATAAATTAAGACAATATGACAGTTTTAGGTTTTAATTTCATCAAATGTAACAAAAAGGAGAATTCATTGCAAACATGATTATTTGTCCAAGCCACAGTTTGCGTCCTTTTCCAGTATAAAAATTGGTATAAATCCTTTTTAAAACTCTACTGTAAACCAAACATCTTCAAAACCGATGCCACCCTTTGTCAACCAGTTAGGCAGTCTCCTAAAATGTCATTATCCTTGTAACTCTGGTTTAAACTTGCCGGGGACACATGAAACAGACAGGGGTTAATGCGGCAAAGACAGACCAGTATCTCGATGTTTTTATTACTAGGCCCTGTTTTGTTGGAAAATTTGTATTTCAAGAGTTTGTACGTAACGAAATGTCTAAATAATGTCATAAATTATATGCCCCACACCTTCGTTTAGAGTGACGTACTTATTATTATTTTATTCGAATGGTGTGATCCTGGATTGCTTTGCTATATTTTAAAACATACCTCGCTTTTGTTAATAACAATAACAGGTCATGAACAATTAAATCTGTAACCCTTACCCTCCTTAAAGGACGAAATATCCTTTAAAGGGACTGTCCGCCTTTTACAAATCATCTGAAAAGTTTCAGTACCTAGATGGGGATAAATATGACACTCCTGTGAAATTTTAAATTGAACAACGCTGTAATTTAGATTCTATGAAGGAAAAAACTACCGAGAAAAAATAGCAAAGATCATGAACTTATTTACAAGAAACCTGTTTATAGAAACAATTTCTCAATGAAAAAAAAGAAGGAAAAGATCTGAAGTTTGAGGGAATATTTCAGTATTTGATTGACTCTTCGGTAACACAGGCAGTTTAGCGTGCACTCAAAGTCTGTGGAACTCTAAACATGTCATGCAGTATAACCAGGAAAGTGGAAGTCTGTGAAATGAAAATACAGACGCGGGGTTTTGATATACACGCAATATGCAGACGTGAGGGAAAACAAAAATGGCGTCATTTACGTGGTTGAAAACTCCTTTATTTCCAAGTAGAAGTCGTGTTATAGAAATCACCTGCACAATTACAATTACAAACTAATAATTTTAACTCCACCATGCTCGGAAGGGAATACAAAACTACAAACGACAAGGTAAGAAGCCTGTTATCATTAAAAAAAGGAGCCGTTCAAACTCAAGAGGGGCGCTTTTTAAAAACTCATTGGTTTCAACCATTTTAAATAAGATATACTTGTGATGGTATGTAAAAATAGTGATTAGATAGAGATAATCAACAACTCATTAAAAACCTTCATTTGAAAAGAGAGAAGCATTTAAAAAAATGTTTAACGGTTGGTTAAAATAATTGAATAATTATTGAGTAATTTATTACAATTGTTAAGTTTATGGATATTTCAGCCGCTTTCTGAACAGATTTTGATCAAATAAAGTTTATTCTGTCATTAAAATATTATGCTCTTTCAAATTTGACACTAAGTTTTTCATTATCTCACAACAAATGTATTATCCCTTTAACAATACAATCATGAAAAGGGTTTCGGTTTTTCAAATTTCCCTTTCGTTAAAAAGATATTTACGATTGAAGTGTTCAGATGTTAAATTATCCACTGGACCGCGAAAACCGTGTACAAAGTGAGTGCAATGAGTTAGTAAATACCATTTGCATTTTTTCTCATTACTTGGCCATATATGTCTATTTAACTTGAAACACCCTGTGGACATATCAGATAACCAACAATATACGTTGTATCAACCACTTCGTCACTTTTTACACATGTCAACAAAGTTACTAGATCCCTTTAATTTGATCAACAAAAATGTACATTTCATCGTATACAAAATATAGTGTCTTGTTTCTTATTTTGATGAGTATATATCAAACGTTATTTGGGGGCAATACCGTTTCATATTAATTTTAAAAAGGCAAGAAAACAACCAGCTGACTCTAGCCCAGGGTATCCTCTATCATGTCTTTATCGCTGTTTAAGAAGAGTTTGATCGTGCATTTGTATCGCTAATATTATTGGTCTGATCAGATTACATGTTTCATTCATACAATTAACTTGTATTTTTGAATGTAATTTAAATATGTGATCTAGTATCTCACATCTTAAACAAGTACGTTCGATTTATATGTTTCAATACCATGAAAATCCTGGACATTACTGAAATGCAACTTGGAACAGTAAGTTTTCAGTACAAATCTTGAAAGAATCTAAGGACGTACTATTTATAATGTGTTTGTGGGGCTCATTCGAGAGTGAAGGACTCCGCATGTGCCAAAGCCCTGTCCCCCATAGTTTGTTGCTTTGTGGGGATATAGAAAGTAAGCCAGACTGAGAGGATCGGAGGGGTCGTGTAGCCTTTTTATGATACATGAATACATTTCCTTAAAAGTTTGGGTCGTTAGGTCGTAAGGTCTAGCAGGTCAAGTTTTACCAAGTCACTGTCTAATGAATCGCACATCCTGCATGTCATAGCATTACACAACTATGCCCATTCTCTCGGCACACAGCTGAATGCACACTAACCATTGCTAACAATGGGCGCACGGTATTGTTCGTTGTTCGTTGTTCGATGATATGCCGGGAAGTAAGTGTGATTCATCAGGCAGTGACTTAGTAGAAGTTGACACAAATGGGAACCTGGCATTCTCTCACTTAGAACATTCTAAATAAAACACTGCTCGATCAAAAACTACTGCTCTTTGTATCATTTTTCTTTGTAAAAGATGCCGCTATCCCGGTAAGCTAGTCACCATGGCTTCTCTATGATGGCTATTACGCCGTTCCCAGTTATTGTTGGGCCATCCTGTATTATACGCTCGAGAGGGAAATTAGCGTGCAGGGTGCTATAGTGTTGATATGAAGACAAGTCATTTTACTGCCCCGCTCGCGTATACGGGTTACCAAAGCGCCATTTATCGAACGTAAGATGCAATTACGTTAATCGGCACTTATGGCACGCCATAGGCATTGCGTTCCACTATAATGTATTTTCTATTCCGCATGTTGCTAGGGATACAAACATTACCTCTTGATGATCTTGATGACAGTACAACGAAACCATACTTTACACTATCTCGCTACTGTGCTCCCCATTTAACGAAGTTTGAAGCTTGTCGATTGCACTTAATTAAATGTTAGCTAACTTCCTTTTGATAATAAACAGGTATTATGCTTGGCCAAAATACATTGAGTTTCAATTATTGTCACATCTGAAGCTTGGTTCAAAAACTTTAGGATGGAGTTTTGCAACATTTCGCGGTTCTCCTTTTCATCATCTCTCAATTCGGACACCATAAGACGATGTTATGTTGCCGCTCAAAGTACTTTTAAAACAAAACGTTTTTTTAAAGCCAATAACAGGAATAAGGGGAGTGACCGAAACAATCTTTATTGGCCAAACTAATTGATCAATATTGCTGAATTAGTAAAGTGAAAGTGGCAGGTGTGGAAAAATCCGAACCTTAGTATCGTTAAATGCAGAAATATTACTTAAAACATTCATGCAAACCGCTGGCATTGGGCCTAAATTCACCGCCAGTTCAGCCCGTCTACGGTGGCTAAATCTGTACGCGTGTTCCCTCATGCGAAACCACGTGTCGCTATTTGCCATATGTTTTGAACGCAGCACACGAGCATGCCTATCAAAATACAACCGTCCGGCAATATCTGTCAATGCATTGATAGTTTACTAATTTTGCACACAAGTCAGGACAGTTAATTAAAGATTCGAGCCCTTGTCATAATGCATTAGAATAATACAAACAAAATAAACGAAACTTTTAATAAAGGATTTTGGGGTAAATTTTGTAAGTTGGACAAACAACTTTATTCTATGTGCATCAATTCCGCCAATTCTGTCACCGCTGCTGTATTTTGTAGTTCAAATTCGTGTTTTATCATTTCAATTGATATACATGTCATTTGAACACAATTTGTTAGCATTCGATTTACAAACGTGTTTATATTTCGGAAATTGTCACCCACTTTAAAATATACATGGAAATGAAGACCAATGGGGTTTTCTCATGACCTGTACTAAAACTTTTAATCTCGGAATTCACCGTTTGGTACATTACTTACATACGCACAAACACTCATTCACACGTACATATATACATACATACATACATACATACATACATACACACAAATTCCATTAATAATATACTTCCACATTTTGTTGTGGGCATCAATAAATTGGTGATGTTAATTATCAATCATTTTCTGAATGTAATTTACATTAGGATTTGTATACAGATATGAGCTTCGAATGATAGTGCACTAATATAATCGTTACATGTCAAGGGTATAGTTGAGTTTTGGTATAGAGGGCGCTATACAAATATTGTTTTGTGAGATAATGAACTGGAGTGTCAAATTCGAAAGAGCATACAATTTTAGTGACCAGAATAAACTTTATTTAATCAAAATCGGTTCAGAAATGGCTGAAATATCCATTAACATAACATTGTGGGCCCCACAATTATTCGATTATTTTGAACCAGCCGTTAACAAAATTAAAAAATGCTTCCTCTTTTCCAAAAGTTACAAAAGAGGTTTTTAAATAGTTGTTTGATTATCTCTCTATCTAATTGCTATTTCAACAAAACATCTCATGCACAATATTTTATTTAAAATGGTTAAAACCGATAAGTGTTTAGAACGCGCCCTAATTGAGTTTTAACGGCTCCTTTTGAATGATAACAGGCTTTTTTACTTAGTTCATTTGTAATTTTGTATTCCTTTTGATCATGGTAGAGTCATAACTATTAGTTTGTAATTTAATGGTGCAGGTTTTGGTTACCTAAATTTCAGTTTGACTTTAGCAAGAGCTCAACTATCCCTTTAAGCGAGAAAACAACACATATAGTTGTTAATAGTGTTCATGGTGCTGTGCTAATTCGAATGAAAATCTGTGCAATTTGAATGACCACGTTAGAATTTGAATGCTCCAAGATAAGATTTCCTTTTTTTGTGAATTTGAATTTTTTGGGGGAATTTTTGTATTGAATACTAAAAGTCGGTACATGTATTTCACTTGACCGGAGAGATGAATCGAAATGAAAGAGTTAAATGCACTTCTGAACCACATTTCAAGCCTTCAGATTGTGTTTGCTCGATTGAATGACACGCTTTCAAAATGAGTGAAAAGGTTTATGAAATATACGAAAGTGCAGACTGTAGGTTGCATTTGTATTACATTTCAATAAATTAAATGGTTTGTCAATACCCGTGATTGATATTAAAATACATTTTATTTTTAATATTGTTTCTGTCCTCCAGAATAATGTGTTCTTGTTATTATCTGTCACTAAGATTTCTCCGATTTTACAAAATGTATTTTTGAACAAAGTCTACATGGAATGTTCAATTTCTCTCAATTGTGTGTTCTTTTTCAAGAATGTCCGCCAATATCACAGGTAATATGACATTCCTTCATCCATGAATGTAAGGGTGTCACTACAACGGACCAGGGGGCATGGCCATCTTTTCCTGTGACCCGGGGTTCGACACTTATTTATGACGGCTCAATAATCTGCGGATCAGACGGCGAGTGGGATGAGATTGGGAGTCTTCTGGCTGTGAATCTACAGCAGGTAAATCATTAGAGGTTAAGGGGGGATCATACTGTCGTGGTTCGTTAGATGAGGCCAAAAGGATACACCGGAGACAGTTTGTTAGGTGTCATCGTTGTTATTTATTTATTCAGCCACAGTATCTCTCAAATGTAGATTCTCGCAGATCGAGGACAAAAAAACCTGCAATTGGCAGACATAAAACAAAACATGTTATAGAACTTCAATCAAATATAAATGTCTTATTTACAAAAACATGATTATAATCTTGATGAAAATAAAGCAACAGTAATTACTAAACAGAAATATCGTTATCCTCTTGATTAAATATTAGATAAAGTAATTACTAATTAATCTCCGAATCAAATCCATTTTCATCTTGATTCTCTTGTATAATCAATGAAATCAAACGCTATAATCATCTACTTGAATGACATAATTAATCTAAACATCAACTCTACATCTTATAATATCTCATCACACAATCGTGCACTCCGAAATATATTCGACTCAGTTAAGTTACACAGAGTCTGTTACAACTATTAAACAAAATACCATCATTTATATGAAACGTACCCAAGGTCTATGCAGACCCACTGCAGCGCACAACTACAGCTCAAGCAGCCATCTATCTGCTTAGCAACCACAGCCGCCTCCTATAAATCAATGTAAATGTAACAACAATAAACATTACAAGTATTGACTCTCTAAACCACACAAATCTAGGTTCCCACCTATCATCAACTTCTAAAGGGGGAAAAGGTTAACATAAACATCACGGAAAAATATCAATCATGTATTCTTCATACTGTTCATCTAAAGTATAAAAAGCTAACAACATCTCACATCTACGAGACAGCTATGGGCGCCGCCATCTTTTTTTAGTGTGTTTTCATCTCGCGCCCTCAACGTCAACTACACATTTACTTCACATGTGCGCGAAATATAAAATTGCAACAATTACTCTTTCAATCAATTTGCAATCACTCAATACATAATTCATAATTATATGTCGATATAAAAATGTTGCATTTCATATCACATCTCTCTATTAAACATTATGAATTTAAACAGCGTAATATGATATAATGAATGCCTACTCAAAACTTCTGTTCAACATCATTTAACAGGCATTTTAATTATCGTAATTACCTCTAGCAAACATCTTTATCCATCTCAAATAATGCATTATCACTCACTCTAATACATGATTAAACTCAAGTATCTATTCTACAAGCATAACTTACTGTAACATAGCTGCAAAGTCACCTATCAGCAACAAGGTACAACGGCAGACACGGAAAACTGGTGTCTCCAACACAGCGGCAATACACACCTCCGCCTTGAATGTGTCAAATGTGCTTCTCCCAGGTTACACTATTCTTACGTATGCACTACACAACATAAGCGTGGGCGGCGTATTACACATTAATTATCCGTCCGCGAATCTAAATGTATCATGTGTTTATAAACTAATTTGCATAATCGCAATAGAGTGTGACAAATAAAATGACCTAGTTTGCATAATCAGACACAAGTGCAAGTACGTGTGGAATGTTAAATGAACTTACTAGCATAATCGGACAAGTCCGCCATCTACATAATATGATGTATCTAGTCCGCATTCCCACAATACAAATAATACATTTAATCGATACAGATAATACAATTTGCAATAGATCATGTAAATATGCTACAATAATTACATAGGCTATAGTCCTTCACCATGGGCCATAAAGTTATAATTTCGATAAAATATACTTGACTTCTGGTTTATTTATCTATACGTTATAATTATAGAATAGTATCAAGGGTGTTAAAACGGGTGCGGTTTGTTGTTCCGAAGGTTCGTTATTCCGAACAGCACTCATTTCGTATACCTGATGGTTAACTATTCCGAAAATGAAATAGGTAAGGTTCGTTATTCCGAAGCTTCGTTATTCCAAAAGTTCGTTTATCCGAACATGAAATCGGGCTCGATATTCCGAAGGTTCGTTGATCCGAAAATGAATTCGGGTTCGTTATTCCGAAGGTTCGTTAATTCGAAAAATAAATCGGGTTCCTTTATCCGAACATGAAATCGGGCTCGATATTCCGAAGGTTCGTTAATCCCAAAACGAAAATGGGTTCGTTATTCGTAACGTTCGTTTATCCGAAAATAAATAGGGGAGCCTGGGTGCTGTTCAAATGTAGGGGAGTGGGGGGGGGGGGGGGTGGGGGGGAGGTCTTTTTGCCCCACAGTCCTGGGAATCCTGGCTATGCCACTCAACATGAACACACATACACATACACACACACAGTGAAGTCGAATTAAAATGCAAAAACTTCAACAAATCATGATTATTACTAACATTATTACTCTTGGTAGCAGCATTCATGCAGCCGCGGCCATTAGAGTACGACTGATCCCCATTCCCATGTCCCCACTGCACTATATACATTAATTTGCTCAGGCAACATTGCTTAAATGAAATCGGAATAACATTCCTTACTGATTCGGGAACCCATTAAACCTATCTACGTCGTATTTTTTTCATTTTCGGACATACGAACCCTATTTAATTTTCGGATTAACGAACCCGATTACATTTTCGGATTAAAGAAGCCTGTTTCATTTTTGGATGAACGAACCTTCGGAATAAGCCAGTTCGTAATTACAATCTGCGCATGCGCGTATTTACTTCCGGGTATTTTGATATTCCATCGATCGTGAGAATCAAAGGAGCCACACGTGCAATTGAATGCGAATTATTTGTTTACGTTTTTAAAATCTGGATCAGGATAAAAATAAGCCCATCATTTTTGTATTCACCACATCAAAGGTTAATAGCATAATATGTACTATTTCATAGAACAAGAACCGGTTTGATAGAATGTGTTATTCATGTGTAATGATGATATTTATTGATCAATAATTTCACCGAGCCTTGCTTGGCCTGGCTAGCACGCACGTATAGGTGTACATAATAGTGTACATAGCATTGTGCGGAGATTATCGTCTTCCGCTTGCTGCACTATCCAACGCAAAAAACAGTTTTTGCCGTCTGATTTCTCTCTCCATTTATTAGCAAATGCAAACAAATTTCGTTTATGTGATCCACAATTTATATAAATTGATAATGTTACTGACTTTCTTGTTTTGAAGACCACGCAACATGTCGATAGAAATATTATATCCCGTCTGTTTTCCTTGCCGTTGGCGTCCTAAAACATAGCGTTCAATTTTGAACGGTACATTGTACGAATGGGTGGTATGCTTATCGCCCGCCTTGGTATCATTATTGCGTGTGAATGATTCACCTAGATCATTCACAAGAAAGATGATTACAAGAAAGTTGATATGGAGAAAAATCGGTAAATTCTTGAATATACTTTACATCAAATGTGTTCTTTATGAGTTTATGCAGCTGCTCGTATTTTTTCCACTTTGATTTTATGCATCTAATGTTTGTTTTATGCTGTCAAACTAAAATTATCCGGTAATATGACATACTACCATACACTTTACTGTACGTTGATCGCCCGTTGATGGAATATCGGACTACGCCCTCTGTCGTCACCCAAGCTCCATAGTCTAATTACGAACTGGCTTATAACGAACCCGATTTTATTTTCGGATAAATGAACCATCGGAATAACCGCACCTTCGGAATAACGAACCTTCACCGTTAAAAATTGTGAGTGCTAGGGAGCTCTAACAATATTATGTGTGTGTATTGTGTTAGGCCAAAAATGCGAGCTTGACATACAAGGAGTTTACATTATTAACCTAATTCAAATAATAAGCTACACAATTTGAAACAAAAATATTATTTTACAAACAGGGTAAAGTGTAATTTTTGTATCTAGGAAAGGTGATATAGTCACCTACACAGTTGAAATGAGGTATTTGGGGTAAGAAACCTACATTGAGCGCTCATTTGCATGTGCAGCACCACAAAATACGAGATGGGTGTCTCAAATTTGCATATTTATGAATATTAAAGTTTCATTGAGTATAATTATAATAGGTTTCACTTTGTTATTTTGCTTTTACTCTTAATTAGAGGTATTCACAATTAGGAGCAACTCAGCGACCTCGACTATATTACGCATACAATTAGCATCATTAGGAATTGTATAGATGTTTACTTACATTGTATACACCTGTCTCACGAAGGCTAAATTAGTGATTAATATAATAAAAACATGTTTTGTGGGCAAAACTTAAATTAAACTATATATCACATATCACCATGGCAACATTTATTTACTCTAATATAGCCTTTTATTCCATTTAGCGTTGAAGTCATTGTTAATATTGTTCAATGTATTATGTATTAATATGCAATGGTTCGTTAATGTATACAGTACAGTCCTTCTTCATTATATAATATCTATTATTATATCCCTCATGAGATCGTTTTAGCATTGAATTTGACAAATGATAGTTTTGGACAACACGCGCAACCCCCGCGCAATCACGTGACCGGGCTTGTTAATAAAAACTAACACTAAAAGTTCGTTAGCGCTCGTCCCATAGATCATGTGTTTTAGCAAAATGCATACGCGAAACAATGTGTGCAGTACTCTATTGCGCACACGTTCTAGTCACTTGATTGCCCTTGTTAATAAAAACTAACACTTATCTAGGTCAAAGGAAGAAGAACGCCAAGACAGCCAATAAGCACATCCGTGGGAGCGCTAGCACGCGTTCATCGCGTATGTGCGCAACTGCCAGCGCGTTGGTGCGCACTCAGTTTTGCGTCTGTGTGATTGTATGCGCAAAATAAACCGACTTTAAGCGTATAAGATGCGCCATGGTTCTGGAGGCTCATACTGGCCTCATCAATGTCGATTGATTTTTATATCAAAATTTACAAGCGATTTTATGAAATATTAAAGAGATTTTCACTTATTTTGCTATAAGATGATCACAATCCGTGATATTGATGAGTGATATAAAACAACTAACTAATGTGCTCGGTGGGCTAAAAATTATTATTACCCTCAGCTACGCTTCGGGTAATAATCATTTTGAGCCCACCTCGGTAATAGATTTGACTATCACCAGAAGCCCATTCGTAAGTTGTATACTATCATTATTGTACACTACCATACATAATTATATATGTACATATAGTGTTATAATTTATTATAGTAATACGAGTATTATAATTGTTCTAACTATAATTGTTACTTTTAATGTGAATTACGTTCTTCATTTGATTCCAGGCTTCCCTGTCTGGCCAATCACCGCTTTCGTCAGCGCCATCGGTGTGTTGGGCATCATATGTGGTACTGTCAGGAAAAACATGAAGAATGGCAACTCTTCTTCAGGAGTCAGGTAATTATAACTTTTTACAGATGCAAAATTATGATGCTGGATTATTCGATGCTCCGTATTTCAAAATAATATGTACAGTGTTTCCCTTTAAACAAATAAATGCGAATTTATGAGTAATATATGTTTTAGTGTTAACATCACTGTGAAACTTGCAATGAGCGAGCGTAAGCATATAAATTTAGTATTTTCGACAATGTTACTTATTGTTTGTTCATATGACAGTTATTTAACATGGAATTTACACACATCACTTAGTGGACATATCAAATAACATACTACACATTCGTTCAATCATTCAGCAGTCTTTGCACATGTCGCTAGATCTACAAAGTTAGTACATCTCCTGAGAAATTGATCTTCAACATGGGTTTCGTTTTTAAAGGACACGCGGTATAGAGAGACGTTGTCCTCGCGGAGACTCACATACTGAATAAACTGGTTCGTTGCTTTTATATTGTATACATATCCTAAACTATAAAGGAACGCTTGTCTCATATGTGCCCTGCATGACAATAGAACATGCATACCAGGTGGATTTTTAGATACTAAATTCGTGCTTTGTTACTTAAAAAAAAGACTACTATACAAATTATTAAGAATACTTTTGACCGTGTAGAACAATAAGAACACCAAGCAGGTTTGGCCACTAAAATAACGTTTGAAACACGATTACAAAGAACACTGGGTAAACATTATTGGTCAAACTTAACTTAAGTAACCAAAACCTGCACCATTAGGGTACAAAACAATAGTTATAACTTCACAATTCTCGAAAACTATACAAAATTACAAACGACGAAGTAAAACCCCTGTTATCATTTAAAAAAAGCCGTTACAACTCAAAAGGGCCCTCTCTAAAAAAATCATTGGTTTTAGCCATTTTTCATACTAAATTGTGCATTTAATGTGTTTTGAAAATAATGATTCAATAGAGATATCATCAACAACTTTTAGAAAACCTATTCAGATTTTTTTTCAAATAGTCTTTAAGCATTTTTTAAACAAATTCTAAAATGTTTTTCCAAAAAGTCAAAATATCCCCTGGAAATTTTTTTTCTTTAATACAAATATCTGTCAGGGATATTTCAGCCGTTTCTGAACCGATTTTGATAAAACTAAAAATTGTATGTTCTTTCAAATTTGACGGTCAGTTTTTCATTATCTCACAAAGAAATATTTTTTGAAATGCCTTTAATACCTATACTCAACAATCCCTTCAAAGGGATAGTTGAGTTTTGGTATAGATGGCGCTACACAAAATAATTTTGGAAATAAAATTCAAACATGAAGCAAACTGACTAGAAATATTTAAAATGATTGAACATGAGAAAAATAGGCTTCGCCGGGAATCGAACCCGAGACCTCCGGATTGCTAGACCGGTGCTCAACCCATTGAGTAACGAAGACACTTGAGTGGGGGCGTTCCCATTAAACTCTTTGCAATGCTCGATTTTAAAATAATTTTGTGTGAGATAATGAACAACTGAGTGTCGAACCTGGAAGAACATAATATCTTAATGACATACAAAACTTTATTTGATCAAAATCGGTATAGAAATGACTGAAATATCCATAAACCAAACCATTTGTAATAAATATGCGGCCCGACAATTATTAGAGAATTTTGAACCAGTCGTTACATTTTTGTTTACAAGCTTTCTCTTTTTAAAATGTACAACAGAGGTTTTTAAATAGTTGTTGGTTATGTCTATATTAAAGCACTGCTCAAACAAAACATGAGTTTCGAGTGAGTGCCTTTTCGAGTTGTAACGGCTCTTTTTGAATGATAACAGGCTTTTTACTTAGTAATTTGTAATTTTCTATTCCTTTCAATTAAGCATGGTTGAGTTATAACTGCTAGTTTGTTATGTAAGGTGCATTTTTTGGCTACTAAAATTAAGTTTGAACTAAATTGTACTCTCTTTACCAAAATTCAACCAGCCCTTTAACTATACAATCAAGTTCATAATTTGTATTTTTCTTAAGCATCGTAAAAATGTAATCTGTTTCATTTGTTCGTATACTGAACGCAATTTGTACACACTGACTTATATGTGTAACCGCATATATATCAAACCAGTTGGTTTGTGTACAATTGTATACGCTACTTATAGTTTATCCGATGCAGTTCATTATTTTTTACAAAAGTTCTTATATGATGCGAATTACCCGTTTGCACTATTTAAAGCGAATACATGAATAATTCAACATAACAACATACAAACCATTAATATCTCGTTGCACTTGCCATTTCAAATCATGTTGTATTGTGTTTGATCATTTGGAATGCAGTGTGCCCACCTAGTATGCTGCACCGTCAGCTCATGCTACACTCAATGAGTAAGTATACTGCTGTGATTAATATACAATTGATGCACAGGCTTGAGTGAATCGATAAGAACTAATTGTACAAGTTTAACTTTGGAATGCTTTTAGACCATTAACACAGCTAAACGAGTGCATACATTTGTTACCGATCCGCGAAATATGCATATGCAGCATTTGTTTTTTAACATGGGCGTAAAAACATGCGAAAATCAAGTTAAAGTTAGCAATGCATCAGTAAAATGTGTTAAGCAACAGTTTTTGGTTACTCCCCCCCCCCCCCCCCCGAAACAAAATGTATTAAATGGACTGTCCCCCTTTTGCAAGCCAAATTTCAAAAGTTGCGAGGTTATTGTCTTGTCTTATATTAAAGAAAATGTCATTTAACAGCATGCCTGAAAACAAATTAGAGCTTGAGGTTATTGTCTTGTCTTATATTAAAGAAAATGTCATTTAACAGCATGCCTGAAAACAAATTAGAGCTTGAACATCTCTTTTTCGTGGAGTTATAGACCTCAAAAATAATAAAAACGGACTGGCAGCGTTTAATTGTTGCATTATACGAGTATTCACCCGATGCGAAATTTTGCAAACGGATTCCACGGAGTACCACAATGCTGCGTGTGACCCTACATGACCTGCGCACTGAGCCGCGCAAACGTGACCGCGCCCAGATCGAACAACGGCGTCAGCGAATACTAAACAAAATATCCAAACCTCGCTAAAACTAACTACATGTAATTGCATATTCTTCATTTTCGACACCTTTTTCCGTGACATACCATTACAAATGTCGGCTTCACAATGCCTTAACAAGAATAAAGTACAATATGCTAAATCAGATTAAGCGCCTTTATTGACCGATATATGGGTTGGTGTAGGACGCAACGTTTGTCATTCGTAGAATCCAAATTACAGGGCTTTACGATCCGGATTTGTGTGTGTGTGTGTTACATTCATCCCTATACGTCTACTTAAAACTGTTCAAACAATTTGTAAAATGCGGACAGTCACATTAAAAAATAAATAATAATAATAATAACATCAATAATAACAATTATAATTATAATAATACAAATACTACTTCTACCTATAATAATAATACTAATACTAATACCAATACCTATAATTCAATTTCAATTTCAATTTATTTATTTCCAACAGTATAAAAAACATCAAAATTACAAATATTCAAAATAAATATCACAATATCACAAATTAGATAACACATTGTTGCATATATATACGGCGGAGTAATATCAATAATATATAATAGTATAATTAATACAATTGAAAATACGGGAAGTCCGCAAAGCTAAAAAGCTTGAAGGATGGATAACCCGTTGCAAAAATGTAAATAAATTATAGTTTAAATTTAAATATACAATTATGACTCCATATCATATAAATCAAATTAACAAAAATAAACAGAAAGGAGAAGCAGGTGCAACCCCCCCCCCCCCCCTCCCAAGTCCGGTTTTTTGAGTTGTCAATACAAACAATAATATCCTTAACTACACATTCATATTAATTGATTCTGACAGTATTACGCATTCATCAATGCGTATGTATAAAGACCTCGTTTAACACGCAATTATATTGTTTCACATGCATAAGACGTGTACAGTTTCTTTTTTAGAGGAGATTTAAAGGAAAATAACGATGAGCATTGTTTTACATTGACTGGTAGGGAGTTCCAAATGTCGGTCCACAGTGTCTTATTGATGTACATGCTACAATAGTTTTAGGATTGGGTAACATGAAAGTCATCACAATTTCTAGTACTATAATTATGAATCTGATTATTACGTATAAACATATCACAGAATCGATCAGGAAGGTTGTTATCAATATATTTATACATAAATATAGCGATTTGAAAATAATTAATATCACATATTTTTAACAATCTGTATTCATTAAACATGGGGTCTGTGTGAGCTATTAAAGAAATCTGAGTTTGTACATAATCTGAGAGCTTTTTTCTGTAATATTAGTAAAGAATCTGTGTTTTTCTTGGTGGTTTTGCCCCATGCTATATTGCAATAAAGTAAATATGGCAATGTGAGAGAATTATATAGAATAATCATAACGTAAGTGGGTAGTAAGCCTTTTAATGTATATAGCACTCCAATTGATTTTGATATGGTACGAGATTATGTATGAACAGTGTTGATTCCAACTCAAATTATCATCATAATGACCCCTAAAAATTACTATCATATTTACGTTCTAAATGATAATTATCAATAACAATATCACATATGGTATCATCAATTTGAGTTCGGGGACCTTTGAATATAATATAATTTGTTTTAGATAAATTGAGGGATAATTTTGTTGCAAGCAAACCATTCGACAAGCTTAGGCAATTCAGTATTTACGGAACGAATTAATTTATTAAACTGAGGGTGTGAGCATATAACATTTGTGTCGTCTGCAAATAGTACATAGGAAAACAATGATGAGCATTAATGATATCGTTTATATAAATGAGAAACAACAATGGTCCTAAGATTGACCCTTGCGGGACGCCACAATTTAACTCTAAGATGGATGATTGTTCCGTACCGAATTCAACAAACTTTTTTCTATTCAAAAGATAATCATTCAACCATAATAAAGGAACTCCTCGTATACCATAGTATTCTTATGTTTATATAGTAAAATCTTGTGATTAAGGGTATCGAAAGCCTTCGATAGGTCAAAGAATAATCCAATTACGTAATGCTTTTTAGCTAATAACATAGAGATCTTATCATATAAGTCTACTACTGCTAATTCGGTTGAGTGATTCTTAAGCCATGGTCTCATCCGACCCACGTAGGCGCAGCGCGGGATCTACGTAGAGATTTTGGGGTGTAAGTGATCCTACGTGGATGGCCCGCGTGCACTACGCACGTAATTTCAAGCTACCTGACCCTCACGTAGCCTATATTTTCCTTCGTCGATACAAATTGACATGCACAATTTTTGGTCTGCGATGATTTGTTGCAGCTACCGCGTGACTGGTGCGTGGGTGCTTGCGTGCGGGGCACGTGGGGGGCAGTTATTTGCAGGGAATAAAAGCTAGAGAAACACCCACGTAGCCACTGGGCGCCACGCACGTAGCACTCACGTTGTACGCACTCACTACGCACGCACTGCCCACGCGATCACCACTCCCCCCTCGCCATACACACGTAGCACATTCGCGCTACCCACGTACTACCTACGCACTGCCCACGCGAAAACCTTGATTAAGCGAATTTTCTACGTAGACCAGGCGCAGATGATACGACCACTCCCAGCCATGGTCTCATCCGACCCGCGTAGGCGTAGCGAGGAGTCCACGTAGATACTTTGGGGCTGTGCGCGGCCCCTCGCGGGTGGCCCGTGCGCACGACGCAAGTAGTTTCAAGATACCTGACCTCCGCGTAGCCTTCATTTTTCTACGTAGAGAAAAATTGGACATGCACAATTTTTGGTCTACGATGATTTGTCGTGGCTACCGCGTAGCTGGTGCGTGGATGGTGCGTGGGGGGCACGTAGGTAGAATTTGCGATTTGTCTTCGTTATTTGCAGGGTATAGAGTGGTGAAGTGTGATGTCACAAATGAAGTCATAAATATTCTTTTAAGAATTTTCAAATTTGGACTTCATTTACCGAAAGAGCATAACACATAATGTCCAAATACCAAAAATCAAAGGAATAGGTTACATATTGGCTGAGATATGCCCATCCGAATGATTTGTTTTGTCAATGGGCAATCAGTGTTATAGTGCAATGGTTCCTAAATTTCTAAAAAAAAAGGTGTAATTATGACGTCATGGTTTCTGTACTTTTATATAAGCTAGATTATAGGATTTGAGCATCAGTCTCCATTTTGTCACTTGAGAAGAGATGACGAATCCACCAGAGCACATACGGCTAATGCTGCTCAGACAGCGATTGGACGAATTATAAGAGGAGCACAACGTAGTCTTATTAATCCGGGCCCTTGACCAGCGGCGGCAGCGAAATCAGAAACGTTGGCAGGTTGGTGGGTTCGCCCCTGGATCGAGCGCCGCCCAATGTATGGGCAGTACCACACGCTCAAGCATGAGTTGTAGAGGAAGTCCGCTGGGGATTTTGTGAGGTTCCTCCGCATGGAACCAGCTATGTTTCAAGAGCTGCTCCTCAGAGTTGGCCCCCGCATCACCAAAGGGCGAGAAGAGAAGCCTTGTCGTCGACCTTTAGATCCTGATTTGAAGTTGGCTCGTACGTTGCGGTACCTAGCCTCGGGGAACTTATATAGGAGCCTAGCCTGTTCCTTCCGTGTTCCACACAACACCATATCCAAGTTCATCCCCGCGGTTTGCCAGGCCATCATCGGCGAATACATTGAGGAAACAATGCTGACCCCCAGCACACCAGATAATTGGCGTTGCATCGCTGACCGCATGCGTTGGAACTACCACCACTGCTGTGGCGCCATTGATGGCAAGCACGTGAAGAACAAGGCACAGAAAAAACACCGGGACAAGACATCATAACTAACAAAAGGTTTTTCTCGATTTTGCTGCTTGCGGTCGTAGATGCGGGACGAGACATCATAACTACAAAAGGTTTTTCTCGATTGTGCTGCTTGCGGTTCATATGGGCGGATGTCAGGTCTACGGGATCGGCTTCAGATGCGGGCATTTTTAATTATAGTGGGGCGCACCGACCTGACATGGGGGAGGATCGC
Source organism: Echinarachnius parma (assembly GCA_037951105.1). Lineage (NCBI taxonomy): Eukaryota > Metazoa > Echinodermata > Echinoidea > Clypeasteroida > Echinarachniidae > Echinarachnius > Echinarachnius parma. Next base: position 18,207 of record JBAMJV010004800.1, on the reverse strand, counting down.
CTGGGGTTCCCTGATCCTGAACCACTGCCGGGAGATGAGCATGACCTTCCCTTCCCTCTGGTGGGGGATGACGTATTCCCCCTTTTGGAATCCTGGCGCACTGCTAGCGTGTCCTGCTCACCACTATTCAGTTGGCCCCCGGGGTGCACGCAAGGTCACCTCAAGCTGCTTGATTCTGCACAATATGATGCGGACGCGCTACCCTGGTCTTCAAGCCAACGATGTAGACCAGGAGGATGCCCAAGGAAATTTCATTCCCGGAGTGCGGCGTCAGCATGCAATGGAAGAGGACAACCAGATCGGAGGCCCCCAAGTAGCCAATGAGGGCAGGCATTTCAGGGTCTCCCTGAAGAACTACAGTAGCGAAGAGGGCGGGATGCTATTGTGTAAATTCTTTATGAACTTGTGAACGTACGTTGGGACAATACATGTATATCTATGTATCAGGTGTATTTTGTATTGATCATTGCCTTTTGTATTGATATATTGTATTTTGTATTAATATATTGTATTTTGTATTGATATATTGTATTTTGTATTGATGATTTGAATCATGTTTACATCAAGGTGATTATGCTGCCTTGCTTTTACACGACGAAAGACTTCAAGCAAACTGTGATTACAATCTTGTTTCTGTAGACGTATCTGTCAATCAAACAAGGAGAACACTAGTACGTCACTGCATGACTGCATTCGAAGCGAAGAGCGCCCGGTTTATCGGTGGAAGTGCATGTAAGGTCCCCGTAAGGTCACGTAAGCTCCTCCTCCCAAATCATGTTTTGGAGGTCAAGCCGTTTACACTACCGATTCGCACTGTGATTTGACTCAATCATGATAACAAAAAAAAACCTCTGGACCACTATTCGAGTTTCGCGATTCGTGATTGCAGTCACCCCAAATAAGTCTTGATTGATTGACAGATACGTCTCCAGAAACGCGATTGTAATCACAGTTCGCGCGAAGTCTTTTTCGTCGTGTAAAAGCATGGCAACAGAATCACCGTGATTTTAAAAATGATTCTAATCATGATTGCCATCACTCGTGTAAAAACGATCTTAACTAAATTGTCCCCCTCGTCTTACCCACCTAGCACCTGCGCGCCACCCACGTAGCACCCACGTACTACCCCCGCATTGCCCACGCGAACGAACAAATGAACTTTCTACGTGGACCAGACCTAGGTGGATGTGACCACTCCCAGGTAGAATTTGCCCACGTAGAGAACAGGGGCGCGTATGAAAAATTACTACTCTACGTGTGCGCTACGCCTACGTGGGTCGGATGAGACCATGGCTTTATGGAGTGGGCACACGAGACTTGCGACGACCTGCAACAGCCTGCAACAAGACAATAGAACTTATGAAGGGCCGATCATGTTCGAAATAACTAGACGTTACATCAGAATGCAAATATCGCAATAAATTCGGTATTATTCCCATTATAGCCATACATAGGTTGTATGTATTACATTTAGGCTAAAGTAAACCTAACATGTTATTTACCGTGCTTAATAAGCATCATAAGCCTGGTTTTGGGTTGTCGATCGAACAATAGCACGACTGGTCACGAGGAACGCATGCGCCGTGTGTTCTCTTGCGACGGCAGGTTCCCGTCGCAAGTTTTGTCGCAAGGTTTTTGAACATCAAAAAGTCGGTTCAAAATCCGTTGCGATCAGAACAATAGAAGAGAGAGAGAAAGAGCAAGGTGATTGCGGTTATTGCGGTGGCTTCATCTCACCCTATTGACCTATTGAAATTGCATCCATGGCAAATATTCATGGTTTGGTAGACAATACTTAATCCTGAATACTTCAGGCAAGTGTCGTCGCATGCGGTGACCTATTGAAATCGTATCCATGGCAACGATGCATGGTTTGGTAGACAATGATTTATCCTGAATACTCCAGGCAAGCCTCTAAATATTTCTGCTTTTCATCAAAAGTTATTTATTCTCATTACATACCCTTACCAATAATGAAAGGGATGTGTTCAACCGACAGATTTGTATTATCATTATTGGGATTGGCATCCACATGACAACGATCGAATGGGAGGGGGAGGGGGGGGGGGTGGGGGTCTCGGCTCTTGCGCTCTTGGGGCCCACGATTCTCTTTCATGTCCCACAGTTATTATTTTTGTTGTTTTCTACCTTGTTTACCGCGGTAATTTATATTTGGCCTATTGGAGGTCTTTGTATGAGCTAATTAAGAGCCAAAAGCATGCACCACGTCCTATGTTTATATTTTGCAACATTTGTCTTTGCTATGGCTCCATACTCAGGCTAATTTCATATAAGCTTGGTGCACCAATAGGGTACCCACCGCTAGCATGCTCCTCAGGGAGTAGAGGATGTGTACAATGCGGGTCTGACGCTTAGAGGCTATTATAGGCGCTATATAATACGAACTACTATTATTATTAATTATTATTAAATAAAATTATTATTATAATTAACAATATTACTATTATAATAATTATTATTAGTAGTAGTAGTAGTGGTAGTAGTAATAGTAGTAATTTGTGCATCAAGACCATATCAATATAAGAGCAGAGAGATATTAACGCTCATCCTTGAATTGCGGAACATTTTGTGAGTGTTTATATTGTACATCTGCAGTGAGTTTGTACAGGGCGGTGATGTATTACAGACTTTGGCAAAATCCGCCTTTCATATGTGCACGTGACCAATCGCAAGCTGTTGCAGGTCGTCGCAAGTATCGTGTGACCACTCCATTACGAAAACCATATTGGTTTGGGCAAAGTATGTTTTGTTGCATTAAAAAATCATATAATTGGTTATGTACTATTCGTTCCAATATTTTAGAAATACTTAATAATATGGTTATTGGTCTATAATTAATACATTGTTTTGTATCTCCCTTATTATATATTGGTACAACTTTTGCTAACTTGAATGAATCTAGAAAAATTCCAGTTGAAATAGATAAATTAAAAATGTAACATAGAGGGTCAGCTATATAATGAATAATCTTCTTCAATAAACAAGAACTAATCTCATCATGGCCACAAGATTTACTTGATTTGAGGTTTTTAGTAATTTCAATTATATCCGTTGCTTGCACTGGCTTAAAAAAGAGGGATTTCTCTGAACGTTCCGAGAGAAAATCAACAAATACTTTATTTGGACAATTTATAGATGCTTGTAAGTCTGTCCCTATTGACACAAAGTATTCATTAAATAAATTGGCATTGCCATTATCAGTACATGATGATTGGTTACAATAAAACATTTCCTTTGGAATTTCAACTTTTTTTTCCTTTACCTAAAACATTATTGATTACGGCCCATGTTAATGACACGCTACCTTTTACCTTATTTAGCTTGTCAGCATAATACATTTTACGAGAAGCTTTAATTACGGCGTTTAATTTATTACGATATTTTTTAAAATTATCATGATGTGAGGAATCATCAGGATTGCGTATATAAAGTTTAAATAAGTTATTCTTTTTATGAATAGATTTCCTTATGCCTTTTGTTATCCACGGCTTACGTATATTTGATATTTTATTCTTCACTTTCTTTAAAGGTATATTTTTGTCAAAATGCTTTTTCAATCGTCTTTTGTTATCCACGGCTTACGTATATTTGATTTGTTTATTCTTCACTTTCTTTAAAGGTATATTTTTTTCAAAATGCTTTTTCAATCGTATATAAAATAATGCATATGCTTTATTTACGTCATTTGTTTCCTTATAAACTAAAAACCTATTTTCATGTGCTAAGTCACGAATAAAGGAATTTACATTACTATCACTACATTGTCGAGTATATCTATTTTCATTATTAACAAAGGACATCTTCATTTTTTTACAAAATACAAAAATTGGAAGGTGATCTGAAACATCACTATATATAATACCACTCTGAAATTCAGCAGGTAATATGTTTGGAAATATATTGTCGATCAACGTTGCTGATTGCTGAGTAATCCTTGTAGGTTTGTCTATTAATGGGAATAGAGAGTGTGTATTCAGACACGTCAAAAACGCATTCTTCTTTAATTCATTTTCTGCTAGTAACAAGTTTATGTTAAAGTCGCCCATTAAATATAAGGGTTTCCAACCTTTGGAGACAGATTCAATACACATGTCCAAATTAGTTATGAATGTATCAATAGAAGAACTTGGTGGGCGATAAACAATACCTATTACAACATTTTTACCATGTGAATTTATAATTTCAATAAAGAGCGTTTCACATTCAGGAATTAATAGTGCATCATTTGACAAATTATACGAAAGCCCCCTTTTTATATACATAGCCACTCCACCACCACGGCTATTCGGGCGATCAGAACGTAATAATGTATAATCTTCTAAGTCAAAGAGTGCTGGTGATTGTGCATTTAACCATGTTTCACTTAAGCCAATAACAGAAAAGGGGTGTTGTAGTGATAAGAGTAATGATTGAAGAGATTCGAAGTTACGGTTAAGACTTCGTGTATTCAAGTGTAATAGACTAAAGTCGTCACGGTTGTTACGTTCATTTATCCTGGATTTGAGTTCCTCTGGTAGGTAATAATGGCATTCAATAGATGGGTTTAATCTATTATCATCACTTTCTAAAACCGTATTCATATTATTGTGCTAGAATTAATAAGGTACTTTGACATGTTGTTGGTAACACGTTGTGTACATGTATTGACTAGATAATAGGTGGGTGTTTTCAATCTAAAATAAACTTTCCCCAAAGGGGTGGTAGCGTTCAACTTTGCAGAATACATTTTATAAGCAATGAGTAGGATATTATTTATACAATATAAGCACAAAAGAATTGAAATTAGCATGGAATAAAAAGAAGGAAAAAAAATGTATATATATATACCCAAGAAGTAACTACAAAAAATGTGTATAAAGAAATTCCAGATTTGTGGAAACAAATATTACAATTCATAAAAGAACAGAACAATAAGTAAGAAAACAAAATTCCAGTGTTAAATCAAAATTACATTACATGTATGTATATTTTATAACAAATAAATGCAAAGATTTGTATGAGTTCAAAAGCAAGTACCAACATTTCAGGCATAACAGTAATTCAAACGGTCGTGCCATTGTATAGAGTTTATAATTATCATTCATAAAAGTTCTAGAGAAATAAGAGTAAACATCAGAGTCCATTCCGTGCCACCAGGTACACTGAAAAGTGTATATTTCTCTTATCCTATTTAAAAGTTCAATGTTCATAAAACAGAACAAAAAGTTCAATGTTCATAAAACAGAACAAAAAGTTCAATGTTCATAAAACAGAACAAAAAGTTCAATGTTCATAAAACAGAACAAAATGAATGTCCATCAACATGATCAAGTGCTGTCAGGCGCACTTAAAATAAATCGTTTAATTTGTCATAATAGTGTTTACATGTTGAATTTGTTTTCTTTATCTTATTTAGAGATTTTGAAGGTCGTTTTCCTGGAATATGCGCTTCTTTATGGTTGTGTTCTCATCAGTGGTTTTGACAGCGGCAAACACCCGTCCATCAATGGTCCATGCCGCCGTCACCTTCTCATGTTTGCTGGCTTTGATGGGGAGCTGTAGCGTCGTCGTCGTGAGGTCTTCCTGGATGGAGACCCCGCTGTTCTTGAGTGTCTTCTTGTTTACCATGAAGAGGTTCTTCTCCCTGTAGGAGCAGAGTTTAACGATGATGGGGCGTGGTTTGCCTGGTCGCTTCTGCCGTACGCGATGGGAGCGGTCGATGTTGGCCTTGGACAGCGCGAAGCCCAGCTTCTCGCGTGCGATGTCGATCGCGATTTGGTCCGTGATCTCTCCATCTCGTTCAGCGACACCGAAGATGCGTATGCTGTTCCTCCTGCTGTATTGTTCTAGTTGGTCTAGTTTATTTTCAGTGACTTTCAGCTTTTGTTTGTCCTGGTCGAGTTCTTTCTGGATCAAGTGTAGCTCCTTCTCTTTTGTCTTCAGGTTGTTCTCAAGGTCAAAGATGGCGGATTCGTTTTTTTCAATCTGTTGTTTCATTTGATCACATTTTTCTTCTATGACTTTGTCCATTGTCTGCTTGCATACTTCTTTCAGTATCTTCAAAAACTCTTCACTTGTGAGCAGCCTTTTCATTAATCTCTCGATAATGTCTGGTTGTGATTCATTTTCTGACTCATCAACTACCTCATTGCCACTGGCTTCAATGTTTTTATCTGTAATCTTCGGTTTTGTACTTCTCAGTCTCATTTGTTTCTTTTCGTCATTGGTTGCCATGGTTAGTACAAACAGAGGAGTCGAATGAGAGGCGAGGTATATATCTCCTTTTACAATGGTAGTTCGCTTGGTTATAGTTATACAGTGCGGAGTTACGTAACTATATAAATGGCACGACTCATTCCTGTACTCACGCGTAACCGGACTGTGGGATATATCTGCTGTTCAAACGCCACCGTGAATACACTTTAAAAAGTCATCGTTTTCCTTGGAATTTTGGTATGATAAAGTCCTCACATCATGTTAATCACATTATTCCATGTACATGATGATATTGGTGGATCCAAAGAGTATTTGTTCGATAGTATACTTTTAAAATCAATATTTAGAGTCGGAAACGAGAAGTAGCAGCGTAGAGTCCCATATTCATAGTCTCTAGGATGGAATTTAATAATATTAATAATAATACTCATAATAATTATAATAATAATAATAATAATAATAATAATAAAAATAATAATAATGATAATATAGGTTTTCCCGGCCAATTTCGTCAGAAGAGCGGGCATATTCATTATATGTCATTCACGAATGATTTGTGTAAACCTGCTGTTTTCACTGTTCAATTTTAAAGGGATAGTTGAGTTTTGGTATAGTTAAATTTGGTATTTATTCCACCCTTTGGAATAATTGGTGAAAATTGTTAAAAACCGGACTAAACTTTTGGAAAGTGTGTAGTTCTTTCATCTTTACTTCCCATTATGTAGTGCACATGTGAAGGATATGATTTTTAAGACCTGGAGTGGTGAAAAACGTGAGAGAAAGTGTTGAATAATAATGGAGCAAATTATACTCTCCGAGGCTTAGTCCCACATGCCAAGACTCATGTATATGTTTATATTCACATCGGACTGCATGCCGAGACATTGAATCGCCACAACCAATGGACAAGACTACAACATGTATTTAACAACGATCCTCATTATGACTGGTTGTATATTGATTTGATCTTGTTTAATCTCACTAAAACTAATGCTATATATTCCACTACCGACGGTGTCATTTGCTGATTTATCACCACACCAGTATCCAGATATTCACCCATTGTTTCACTTTTTATTTACGTCAGATATAAACATATACTCTCTGATCTAAACTGATTAATCTATATACTACGGTATTAACTCTACAAACTCTACAACTCTACAATCATTGCGCCTAAAATTGACAAAAAATCCATGGATGACATAGTTCAGAGCGTGGTTGACAACATCATTGATAACCGAACAGATAATCTGATCGATGCTATGAGAGGGGTGCTGAGGGATGCAGTGAGAGAGGAGATGACTTCATTTGTTGAACGATTAGGGGAGGAGGAAGGGAAAGTTCTCCAGCTACAAGTGGAGAATGACAAGAAGGAGAAAGAAATCTCAAAGCTAAAGAAAGAAGCGGAGAAACAAGATGGCGTCGTACAAAACCTACTTCTCATGCAAAACCAGCAGGAGCAGTATACACGGAGAAACTGGCTGAAGTTGTACGGGGTGGAGGAGGAGAAAGGAGAAGACACAGATGAAAAGATTCGCTCTCTTTGCTCTGAATACCTCGGAGTACCCATAGAATCTTCAGAGATCGACAGATCACACAGGATCAACGTTCCAGCAAAGTCTCACGACGGAGACAATGCATCGGCTCAGCGAACAAAGCGAAGCCCACGACCACGACCGATAATCGCGAAGTTCGTGTCGTATCGCGCAAGAAATGCCATCATTGTCAAACAAAAGCTACTGAAGCAACACAATGAAGGGCGAGACACGAAACTGGCAATTTCAGAAGACCTCACTAAGTACAATCGCGAGCTCCTGAATGAGGCACTGAAGCATCACAAGGTCCAGACTGCCTGGTCAATAGATGGCCGGATAATCGCCTTGCTGAAAACAACGTCAGGAACTGGTATGAAAAAGCTTTTGCACAGTAAAGACGAATTAAAACTCTTATAGCACCGTATAACGGGAACTCTCCAAACTGTTTCAGACAAACAAAGTAATACAATTAACATTTTGTATTACACTGGGGGAGAACCAAATCACCCTTTTTAGACCGAAGACTGTAGCCAGTATATTAGACACGCATTCATATTTTTATTTTGCATATCACGGAAAATACTGCTTTAAATATTTTCTGTTGTTAATAACCCACTTGCTCTGCATTAATCTCAGTTTTTCACACTCTTAAATTCCACCTCACATTCCTATGCTTTATAGACAAATATATAACTTCCGTTTTGTATTCCATGCACGGGTACATTCCCCCTAACTTATTAATTTATTTTTCGTAAGCATTTTGATTTCCTTTTTCGTAAGCATTTTGATTTCCTTTTTTGAAATATAATTTGATTTACATTTTTGTAGTACAATTGATACATCTTTGTTTGACTTGTGTATTTATTTTGACTACTGCGTATACATTTGCAGTTTGAATTCGTTATGAATTTTTCTTTTTCCGATTTGTCATTGTATCTTCATGTTATTGTCAGTCTTATAGTTCTTTGAATGGTTTTGTTGTTGCTGATCGTGATGCCTATTTTTGTATCTTTGCTTTCATGATCTCTTTAATATACGATCGATTATATAGGCTATATATTACGGTAAATAAATTGTCTGATTCGATAATATGGAACAGAACATAAAATATTATACTAATGAAGACTTTGCAAATGAAATTTCGAATTTTTCTGAACATGAATTGTTATCTATACTGAACTTGAATTGTAGAAGCTTAAGTAAGAACTTTGAATCCTTGTGTATGTATTTGAGTACTTTTACACATACTTTCTCGATAATTGCACTTAGTGAAACCTGGTTGAATGATAAATCCTATTTAGATATGTTTCAGTTACCCAATTATACGTTTATAACTTTAAACATACAGTGTAAACGTGGTGGTGGGGTAGCCTTTTATATACACGATTCCCTAACATTTGTAGAACGCAGTGATTTAAAAATATGTGAAGATTATTGTGAAGCTTTGTTTATTCAAATTAATAATAAAATGATAGGCAACTTTTACAGACCACCTGGTCAACCAGTTCATGATATTTATGTGAAATACGAACAGCTATTATTAAAAATTCCAATTTATTTCCAAATGTATATAATGGGAGATTTTAATATAAATTTAATGATGTCTGATTCTGATGCAATAACGAGTGACTTTCTTTAATAACAATTATCTTTCTCACTCTCGCCACATATATATCTAGCCCCACCCGTGTAACTAGAAATACTAAGACTTTGATCGACCAAATTTGTACTAATGATTTTGATAACAATATTTGTTCTGGTGTATGTGTATGTGATATAAGTGATCATTTACCGATATTTGCAGTATTTAAAAATTTTCAGAGGAAACCTATCGATAAAGAATTCATTCGTCGTGATATTAATGAACGTAATATATATCAGTTTGGTTATTTTTTGAAGAATTACAATTGGAATATAGACGACCAGGATCCTAATGAAATGTTTAATGATTTTTATAAGAAGTTTATGTACATGTACAATTTATGTTTCCCTGTGATTAAGACTAAAGTGAAATGTAAAAAAGTCAATAAACCTTGGTTCACAAGAGATATAAAAAGAATATGTAAAAAGAAAGCTGCGCTTTATAAGAAATATGTTAAAAATCCCTCTGAATATAATGAGAAGAAATATAAACAAATTCGTAATCATTGCACACAAATTATTCGTGAGAAAAAAAAAAATTTGATTGTACAAGGTTTGATAATGTTTTAGGAAACTCTAAAGCACTGTGGAAAGAAATTAACTTGATTTTGAATAAGAATAACAACCATAAAATGACTGGCATGGAAAAAATTGTAGTGAATGGAATAGAAATTAATAATGAACATGAAATAGCTAATGAGTTTAATAATTATTGTGTTAATATAGGCCCTAATCTTACTAACGCCTTAGTAAGTGATGACCCTGACAAATTATTTATATCGTATCTTTCTGATCCATGTCCAGATACTTTTTATTTACGTCCTATTATGGAAAAGGAAATTATATCAATAATTCAAAAACTAAAAGGGAAAATAAGTCCGGGATACGATGATATTAATATACAAGTAGTAAAGATGATCGCTCCGTTTATAAGTAAACCTTTGTCACAAATATTTAATAAATCATTTGAAACAGGAATTATTCCAGACTGTTTAACAATAGCGAAAGTTGTACCTATATATAAATCTGGGCAAAAAGACAATATAAGTAATTATCGACCAATATCTGTATTAACTGTTTTTTCGAAAAGAATTGAAAAATGTATATATGTACGAATGTTTGAATTTATTACTACGCATAACTTATTGAATAAAGACCAATATGGATTTAGGGAAGGATTATCAACCACATTAGCTGTCACGGTAGTGGTTCAAAACATAATAGATTCTTTAGAAAACAAACAGTCAGCAGTCAGGGGGTATTCTTAGATTTGTCTAAAGCATTCGACACCTTAGATCATTCTATTCTTTAGTATAAGTTAAGACATTATGGTTTCCGGGGAATATCAGAGAAGCTCATAGAAAATTATTTGATGAATCGCACTCAATATGTTGTAATTAATTCCCATAAATCAGAAATGAATACTATTAAATGCGGTATACCACAAGGTTCGATACTGGGTCCACTATTATTCATATTATATATTAATGACATTAAGTCGGCATCAAGTATTCTTAAGTTTATTCAATTTGCAGATGACACTAGTTAATTGTTTTCGCATAATGATGTATCGTATATTTTCTCTGTACTAAATCAATAATTAGGTAACGTCCATACATGGTTAAAATGTAATAAGCTTGTTCTTAACTTAACAAAGTCTAACTATATTGTATTCAGTAACTCTAAAGGTATTGATTTGCAGAATGATTTTTTACGAATATATACTTATGAGTTAGAGCGTGTTGACCACACAACATTTCTTGGTATTAATATAGATGAGTCTTTAACGGGAAATATCATATAATCGAAATATGCAACAAGTTAGCTCGTATAGTAGGTATTATTTATAGATTGAAGGACACACTACCTGAAAATATTTTAATGAATATCTATAATACTTTATTTCTACCACATATTTCTTATGGTAATATTATTTGGGCAAATTGTGCCAAGGTATAAAGCAATCGCATCTATGTTTTTGCAAAAAAAGGTTATTAGGACGATTACTCATTCACAGTTTATGTCACATTCCCCTCCACTATTAGCTAAATGTAATACTTTGACAGTGTACGATATTCATAACCTGCAAACATGTGTATTTATGTATATATTGTGTAAGGAAAAATTATTACCAATTCATTTTGTACAAGAATTCCCTTTAAATGCAAATATCCATTCACATTCTACTCGTAGTCATGACGATTTTCATATTCCTAAAGTTCGAACCTCCTTAAGGGCCGGTCATACTTGCGGTAATGGACGTAGTGCTCCGTAGGGTGATTTAATGTGGGTCAAACGTGGTGTAAGTACATTAAACTATGTTAAATTAGGTTAAACTACGTGTAACTGCGTTGAACTACCTTAAGGTATGGTGGTTGGCCACGGAAGGGTACGGATAAGAACGTTTAAGTACATTCAACAACGCTAGACTACGCTAATGTGGGTACAGCTTGCTCACGGACAGGTACGGAGTGGTACGTCTGACTACGCTTGAGTACGAGAGACTGCGGTAGCCACTACGCTGGACTACGCTAAAGAACGTCAAACTACGGTAAATAGCAACCCTGCACGGAGTATAACAGCCAACCGGCGGTGTGGTACGGCCATTGCGCTTGTTTTTCAAATATAGCAGGTCTGTGAAATTTGTCTTATTTTTTTTAAATTAAACATGTCTGGATCAAGACTGTCGATGCTGGTGTTGTGCACGGTAGAGTACGTTAGAGTACGTTAGAGTACATTTAAGTACGTAACGAAGTACGTTAGACTACGCTAGACTTCGTTAGACTACGTTAGACTACGTTAAACTTCGGTTTAGTAAATATTACTACGGATGCCTTTAACGTACCGCTCTTTTGAACATGTTCAAAAATTAAATCGAAGATCACGGCTCCCCCGAGTTAATACCAAGTTAGCATCACAGACAACTACGGTACGATACGGATGCTAGTACGTTCAACTACCTTCAACTTCGTTCAACTACGATCAACAACGTTAGCCACCACTACGTTCAACTACGTCCACTGCCGCAAGTATGACCGGCCCTTTAGCGCAAAGCAATTTGATTTATAATGGTCCTATTACATGGAATAAATTACCTTGCAACTTAAATCATGTAATTCATTGAACCAATTTAAGCGAAACATGAACAAAATACTTAATTTTGAATTATACACCGTAATATTTATTTAAACCTTTTCGAACAGAATGATCATGCATTATGTAATATAATATTTTGTATAGGCATGTTTGTTGTTGATGTTGATGTTTTTGTTAGGGCTTCCTTTATTCTTATAAATATTTATATTTCATATTATGTTTAGGTATCGGCATTTTATAAGTCAATGACTTCCTGCCACGATACCTTCCATACGCTAGATAAAAATACACTCATACTTATTTTCTTCTATGTCCTACTTAATGTTATCTCTTCTAAATGTTATTTTGCTTATTTGTCATTTAAAAGCAATGAGTATACTTTGTATATGTTTTTTTTTTATCTGCATATGGAAAAATAAATTGAAACTTGAAACTTGAAACTTGAGGGCGCTACACAAAATAACTTTTTATGAGATAATGAAATACTGAGTGTCAAATTCGAAAGAGCATATAATTTTAATGACAGAAAGGTCACAGAATAAACTTTATTCGATCAAAATCGGTTCACAAATGGCTGAAATATTCATAAACATAACCGTTTGTAATAATTGTGGGGCCCCACAATTATTCATTAATTTGAACCAGCCGTTATTTTTTTTGTTTTAATGCTTCCTCTTTTCAAAAATTTACAAACGAGGTTTTGAAATAATAATAATAATAATAATATATTCGATTTATATAGCGCCTAATATAAAATTATCTCTAGGCGCTTTACAAAATTATACAGAATAAACTTAATACATATTAAATTGCTTCACTTTACGATAGTTATCTTATTCTAAAATTAAATAACAATTTACAAACATAACAAAAGGCGAAGAAAATTAACTACATAAGCGTAAATAGCTGTTGAGTATCTCTTTATCTAATCACTATTTCAACAAAACATCACATGCCCAATATTGTATTGAGAATGGTTGAAACCGATGAATGTTAAGAGAGCGCCCTCTTGAGTTTTAACAGCTTTTTTTAAATGTTAATAGGTTTTATACTTAGTCACATGACTTGTAATGTTGTATTCCTTTCGGGCATGGTGGAGTAGTAAGTATTAGTTTGTAGTGTAATCGTGTCATGTATAATGAATCATCAGATTATGGACCTTACTCGGTCCATAAATGAATCAATAAATCAATACAGATTCTCACTGTAACTGTGATAACTTTTGACTAACATTATTTAAATGATCCAGGGTTAGGCCCATACTGTGTAGGCCAGATCTTGGAGGGGTATGCATTTAATCAATACATAATTATAATTATCGTATTATGTTTAGTAGCATCCTCAATTTCCAGGAAGGTGTGTAGTTGTTTTATTACTAAAATAATTGATAAATTACGGCCCAAGGATTTCGTAATTTTGTACACTATAATGTATAACCAGGGAACTGTCGAAGCTGTACAGAGGCCGATAATCAAGAAGCATGCATCAATATGAGAACAATCATTGTTTGTTTAAAGGGGTAGTTCAGTTTCGGTATAGAGGGCGCTACACGAAATAATTTTTGCGTGAGATAATGAAAAACTGAGTGTAAAATTTGCAAGAGCATACAAATGTAATGGCAGAATAAACTTTATTTGATCAAAATCGGTTAAAAAACAACTGAAATATCAATCCATATATCCGATCGGAATAAATCTGTGGCCCAGATTTATTCGATGATGTTTTTTTTTAATTAAAAAAATGCTTACACTATTTCAAAAGAGGTTTTTAAATAGTTGTTGATGATCTCTCTATTTAATCATTATTACAACAAAGCATCACATGCTTATTTTGTATACAAAATGGTTGAAAACAATGTTTTTTTTAGAGAGCGCCCTCTTGTGTTTCACTGGTTCTTTTTTAATGATAACATCACTTTTACTTAGTCGTTTGTACTTGTCTATACCTTTCGAGCATGGTGGAGTTATAACTATTAGTTTGCAATGCTATTGTTTAGGTTTTGGTTACTAAAGCTCAGCCTTACCTAAACTGTACTACCCCTTTATAACATTCAGCAGTATGCGTAAGGACAGGGCTGTTTGCCTTAAAGGTGAATGACAGTAGTGGGAAACGCCCCACCCCCTAAAAATGAAATGTACGCTCTTATTACCAACATGCATGTGAAAGAATATAGTTTTACTAATATGGGATTATACAAATTTGGCCAAGAAACCGCCAACTAATTGATATATTTGCAAAATTATAAATTGATCTGTTGCGGATAGATATCCACAACGCGGAATCGCGCATACGCTACGTGCAATTTGACCACGTGCGTTCGCTATACGGGCTTGTCCCCAGTTGCGAACGGGAGGTGGATTTATACATTTCACGGGTGGGTATTGGATTTCTTCCGATATTTCTGCATTTAACGCATCGTTAGGTTCGGATTTTACCACACAAGCCCTTTTTAGATACTTATTCAACAATATTGATCAATTATAAATGTTTTCTGTAACTTTCCCAAAACTGTTATTCATCTTTAAGGTAGAGAAATACTATGTTAACGCATTCCATTGCACTCACTTTGTTCACGGTTTTGGCAGTCCAGTGGATAATTTAACATCTGAACACTTCAATCGTAAATATCTTTTTAACAGAAGGGAAATTTGAAAAACCTAAACCTGTCCCATGCTTTTACTGTTAATACGAATACAACAAGGTATGAGGGAACCGCTAGAATTTCAATTGGATTTTGAGGACTTGGACAATGTTACTTAGTCCCTTTAAATTGATGCACTATACTTCGAACACTCTTCATTTTCTTTTTTTGGAAGATTGGGTGGTCATGAAACGGACCCCCTATTCGCTCAAATAATATCCATAGGGTACTATGCGGGGCTGAAGGGCTGTAGCCCTCCTCCCCCACCTAAACGATTTTGTAAACGTCAATATTCGAGGGGGGGGGGGGGGGGGGTGGGGTTCAATACTCATGCAAACTCATCTCGTTTATTGGCGGCCAGAACTATCATATCGTAATATCATATACTGGCAGGTAGTGTTGTCGTGAACACGCAATTGTGAGCTTTTTTTTTTTCTTTTGGCTAGCGAGATGGGAAACAGGAAGGGCGTTTAATCCCCTGCAAAAATTTTAGGCAAAACCAAACAATCAGACCAATTAATCATATTTTCGTCGAACGAAAGTTCGCAAACTTGGCACCTAATTTGGCACGAATTTGGCACCTAACAATTATGAGTATGAGGGTGATGGTCACCTGCGAACCGCCTTCATCCGTCATCTAACTTCATAGTTGGTGACAATTGAGAACAGTCTGTTATCTTTCACAGAATAGCCATGATGAAATCATACCAGGGGACAAAGGGTTCTAGGAAGAGATCGATGTTGGAGGAGCGACAAACTTCCCGCTGTCCATCGAAAACATCATATATTTTATAATCTGGTATCCCTTGCATCAAATACAAGGAGAGGTGTGTGTGTGTGTGTGTGTGTGTGTGTGTGTGTGTGTGTGTGTGTGTGTGTGTGTGTCCTTACCATCTTCAATAAGTATGCCATCAAGTTATCCAGATTCATACAGTGGCGTAGCTCCGAAAGGGGGGGGGGGGGGGGGGGCACGGGGGCATGCGCCCACAATTAAGGAGAAAATATGTGGGAACATAAATAAATACATAAGGTGTCAGCCCCAATCAGTCCAACGACGTTATGCCACTAGATCAATACCAGATTATTATTGAACAATAATTCACCCAAACATAGTCTACTTTACCAGGTGTGGTGGTGGTGGTGCTCGGATTATTTAATGTATATGATTATGAAAATGAGTATGTCTTTGTGATGTCTACAAATATCCATAGCTACACCTGTACACCATGATTATATCAATAGTATAACTCTATGCGATCTATGTTTGACTTTAATCAGACAGTGAACTGAATCGCTATGGGCCTATATCTCTAGTACTAGTTCTAAAATAATGAGCATTTGTAACCGACTAAATATTATCTACCAATCATGAATGTATTGGTACCGCGTATTCGTTTATTTGATGATACACACTGAATATACCTCATTGATGAAATATTGAATAAAATAATACAGACAGCGGTGTGAATATGCTTTTCTTTATTCTTTTACCAAATTGTGGAATTGATTTGGATACTCTTCAACAGCTGTCGTCCCTTTTACATGTTTCACACGACAGATGCTTCTCGCATTATATTAGTCTTTTGTGAACATGTTAAACGAACCATGTAATATGACTACAAAAGAACATGAACATGAATAAAGTGATCCATTCAAGGGATTTATTAATATTGTCCAAATCCACAAAACGTACTTGGAACTCTAATGGTTCTCTCATACCTAGTCATATTAATATTAACAAAAAAACACGGGATTAATCACTCATCACTTTTTGCACTTTTCAACAAATTCAATCAACATTTCCTTGAGCATGGACCCTATACTAGGGTCCATGCTTTGAGCTTTCACATATATATCGCGCTACCTTCTCCTTGCTGTTTGGCTTATTGTAACATAATAATATCATTATCATTATGGAGATATGTAGGAGATATGGAGATATTTAGGATTGGATTAAAAGCGTTCCGGAATGCTTTTCGACTGTAGTCCAAATCAGTGGGCAAAGGGGATTAAGCCGAAAATAATTTCACTTTTATTTCACAACGTAAACATTGTTCGTTTGTGTTCCTATGTAATTATAAAATATGATTTAGAAGAATCTTACAATGATATTGGTAAATGGTCAATATCAAATATTACTTTTGGGAAATTTTTAACAATCAATGAGATAAGTGTGGCATTAACATATGCTGTGTTCCCAGCATTAAACGCGTGAATCCATCTTTAATTAATATCACAATCACGATAATATAGCCAAGTAATGAGCGCACCCAGCGAAAATACAAAGAACTACCGTATTTGTTAACTCATCATAATTTTTTAAGTGTCCCGTTTTTGTTAATTTCAAGGGGAAAAATGGTTTCATATTTCTTTTAGATGATTAGTACGAGGAAAACAATCAGTTTGGTTGCTTCAGAAATAATACTTAGCCCTAATAATGGCCACCCCCCCCTCCCCCCCCCCACCCCCCCCCCCCCCCCCCCCCCCCCCTCCTCCGCGATTATTGTTATTGCTCCAAAACGCTGTAAGATGACGCGCCGCTGCTTGGTGACTTTTTGTTCGGGTCTTGCGCACATTTTAAAACAAAAATGTTGAGAATCGGACCTACCGTTACAAAGTCACGTGATGCATGTCACACCGAAAATCGCTAAATTTCGTGATTTGTGTACAAAACATATGAAGAGTTTCATCGCAAAACGCAATAAGTGACAAATCCAAAATTTCTGAGTTACTCTAACTACACTAAAGCTGTTGGATAGCTCCATTTGAATCTGAAATCAGTTTAAAAAAAAAAAAGATTTATAACTTCCGTTATGAAGAGTTCAAAATTGATTTTTTTTTTTTGCAAAACGCGTTAAGTGCCACCTCCGTTTCTTTGCAAAACGCGTTATATACATGCAGCCAATTAGCGCATGCGCATTTCGTTTCCTCAACGAAGTTTGAAAAGGGGGGTATATAGGAATCAGCGTGTGGGCGGTCGAGTGGTCGGTCGGTCGGTCCGTTGCAAAAAGTAGTGGAGCGCTCCTACTATATTTTCATATTTCAGGGCGGTAAATAGGTTTTGGTTACCATGGC